>JAJJID010000063.1:0-129111 GCA_022204955.1 Macrophomina pseudophaseolina
TCCTCCCTACATGCCGCCTTGTTGTGGAGGTTGCGGATGTTCCGGGCATAGTTACGAGGAGCGGTGGGCTGGTGAGCATTGACGACGTGTCGGTTGGTGGGGCTGTCAACAGTCGGCAGCTCGCTGTCTGGCGTCTCACTATTCATAAAACTGCTGTCGTAGGACAAAGTGGGTGAACGGTAGCGAAGAGCATGGGGCGCTGATAAATTGACTCCATGGCTTGCGTGGAGGTCGAAAGAACGCCTTTTGGCCCTCTTGCCCCGGCGGAATGTCAACGCTGACACCAGTGCCAATGGAATAAACTCCGTGGGAGCGGAAGTTGCTGGTGATGCGACTCAGCTGTGAGGCGTTGGGGCGACGAAGACCCGTGATGATGTTTGTATCGGTCATAAGAGCCTGAGGGTAGGGACGCTTCGTGCTATGCTTGAGCGCAAAAATAGGCTGATCGTGAAGATCTTTCAGTCCAAGTTCCTTTGGTACAAGATAATCACGGTCAGAGGCATACGGAGACAAAGACGCAGTCAGCGGGCTTTAATCCCTGCTTTCCTCCGCTCGAGAGCAATTGTTAAAGTCCTGGGCGCTGCTGTTCCTGTCATTGTTTGTGATCCTTCCAGGAACCCAGTGGAGACTTGTGGGAACCTGAAGGTGGTTGGTTGAACGCCGTGATATTTCTTGGTTGAAACTAACTTTCAACAAGTAGATGAGGGAGTAGGGCGTGTAGTGCTCTGCGACAGCTTTGAGTATAACAGGTTTATGGTCGGTGTGGATGGGATGGTTAGGAAAATCTGTGCAGTGGAGAGGGAATTGCCTGGGTCGATTGCTTCAGATGCTTCTTAGCAGGGTACGTGGACATAGGGGAAAAAGAAAATGGCTGGAAGAGTCCGCTCGGGATTCTGATATGGCCCAACCATCAACAACTTGACCTGCCGCTGTGATCCGAATAGGAGCGGCTAGTTGAGGCTGTTCAACACACGCCTGTGCATTGCAGCGTGGGAACAAGTCTCCACGCTGAAGCATTGTCGATCTGGGTCATCAGCAGCACATTTAGATATTTTGGGAACCATTGTAGTATTAGCTAGCCCTGCGGAAGCTGGACGTGCATGAGCTCAACTGCCGAAAAGCATAGACATCCACTTACGTGCGTCAGCAGCTTCGCTGATGGATGGTGAAAGCAACCTGGAAAAATGCAACAGCTGGTGGATTCCACCAAGGGAATTGCTTAATCACGGTTAACAGACAAGTCCTACGTATGTCCGGCAGATCCACCAGAGGTGCAGTGTAATATGGGTATTCGCCCACAAGCTCTGAGAACAACGCAGCTCTTCCAACAAGCACAAGTAGATCTGGTAAGCCAGACCGCGTGCTAGGTCATTCCTCGGTGTATTTTATACGCGATCTATTTCTTTATCCCGTAGAGGCTGGAATATTGGTATCGGCGGATTGAGAAAGGCAGCTCACTGTTTGCCTTCTCCTCGGACGGTTGGGATTTTCGGCATGGTGCAGCACCGGATTGGAGAGGTATTCGATTATGACTCGGGCTTCTCGATACGCTGACTCGATATATATAGCAGAAGTGCTGCTATCTCCCCGACAGAGTCAGCACTAGCAAAAATTACCCGCCTAAGCTCGCAACATCGGTCCGCCTTCCTCCATAACGCTTCTGGCAATAACGCTTTCACGATCTCCTGTTGCATTCTATGGGTAGAGGGCCTTTGGCCAGCACATGAACTTTCGCAAGTTGATATTCATAGGAGGTCCCGGCCGGACGCTCTGCGATGTTGCTCTGGAGCATGAGTTTCTGTCAGCAGGATTCAAATGTGGCAGGGACGGTATGCGAGCAGGGAGAAACGACAGTAACGGACGACACGGCGGAATGTAAATCAGCGGAAGTAGGCAAGATAATACTATTGAATAATGGATATGATTTCAGTCTAGATAATAGCACTATACAAAGGATTCAACACCATTGAACTCCGTTTTCCGGCTCACCGGCCGGCAAATCCAGTCAGCGCCATCGCCGTTGAACACATGCCCAGAGCTTAAGTAGCGGGAGAATGCTCACCGCTACCCAGCCTCTGTGGTGAAGCGAACTCGTCCATTCATTTAATTTCCAGCATCTTTATCCCATTTCGTTCCTCCCTTTATACTCCGCTCGTTTCCGGTGAATTCTCTAGCGAAGGGCCATGTAGGTAGCGGCGGCAGAAGTGAAGTTTGCCCTCTCCTCCCGAGCTCTCTTTGCCTCGGCGATCTGAGATTCGGTCAAAGTTGCCGGCGAAGAGCTCTTATGGAAGACCTTCTTGAGAAGAGTAGTTGTCGATCTGGTTGAAGAGGTGCTCATGATGGAGGCAGTGTCGGAGGTTGAGGCAGTCGCGGAGGCTGAGGCACTTGACTTCGACATTCTTGCTTATTAATGCTGTCGTGCGATGAATAGTGCGGGAGTGATGATGGTGATGTTGACGGTGCACAATGACAGAATCGATTTGAGGAGAACTGAAAAGTGTGATTGAATTGGCAAAGCAGTCGTGGGTGATTTCAGATGGCTTTTTTCCTGACAGAAGAAGGGCGGTGCCCGAAGGTGGTTCTTCGGATGGGTGATGTTCTTGAGGGTGATGACTGTTTGAGGTGGAGATCAGGCAGACACCAGCATCTTATATATTGAGACCCTTTGGCAGCTACCAGTCATATCTGAGGCAGCTTCAGGCAGTGCCGTTCATCCTAGGCCGGGGATGGAACATCACACGCTTAGCGGAGTTAGCCGTGGGCGGCGCCGACCCGTTTGTGATGGTGTGTGCGGCATCGGTGTTCGAGTCCGGCCACAACGGAGTTCGATCCCTGGGCCATCGGTCCAAAAGCTTGGTGAGGGCAAGCCTGCAGCGGGGCGGAGGCGCGCCATTCCCAGCGGTCAGCGGCCAAGTCACACACGCCGCCGCGAGTTGAGTCACCGCATGCTAATCTGTGAGGTTTGTGGCTTGTGACTCTAGGCGGCAGCGGTTGCGGGGCGTTGGTCACCGGCAAGTGTCGTGGTGTAGGCTCTCAATCGGACTGGGCGCGGGTGAGTCAGCCTGCAGAAATTCTCTGCCGGTGTTGGGTGGGGGCTCCACTATCCCAGCGGCCGCGTTATTCTCCGCATCCCCGCAACCACGACGGTGTCCCAAGAAGGAAAGGCGCTGGGCGCATTCCGTCAGCGCGCCTCCTGCTCTACCCTCACGCCATAATCCGCACGCGACTTCGGCATAACATTTCTACAGCCGATTCGTTTCATTTGCTCTCTTTACCCTCAGTCAACAGCCTCTTCTTGGGACGTCATCTCCAAAGCATATTCAGGGAGCATACAAGCCACAGTGGGGATTGCAGCCGTGGCACATGCTATTCGATGTGCACCTGGTGAGTCTTCACAACATGGCTTTCGCTCTCGGGGGAGAACCTTCTTCATTTTCCTCGCTTTCCTACCGACACACCGCATCCCGAATGACACTACCGCCACGCTTCCAACAACAAGCGAAAGACAGAGTCGAGCATTCATGGGCCCGGAAATCCTGGATGAAACTGGGAAATGAGGAATCTCCGTACTTGAAACCAGAGGATGTCTTGCACGCGGTTTGGGGAAGCAATCCGGTGAAAAGAAGACGCGTCGGTGGGTCGACAGCAGTTATCCTTAACGGATAACTACAAGTAATCATCCTGTATTAACACTCGGCCCTCCGCCTATATCAACTTCTTAGGCTGGCCTCCAAGCGTGAAGCTACGCGTAGTCTGGGCTTCGGCGCGGCGGCATCGTCATCCCCACACCTGCTTACAAATATCTCGACTCGGCACCACCAGAACCACATCTGTGAGTTCCAAGCTTTTTATTTTATGGAGTGTTCTGCTTGATAATATTCGACTCACCGCTAGTAATTTCAAAGCATTCAGGTAGAATCGCACTCCCCAGCGTGGCCACATAGGCACACACACCACAGCTCCAGCACAGGCCTCCGATCAAGCAGGGAACGGGAACACCGCAGGGCTCTTATATCCGTTCTTTCCAACAGACCTAATCCCAAAAATCACATTATCCTTACTCAAGTCCACCGTCACCCCGTTCACGTTTCCCACATCATACGCATGCGTCCAAAGCGGCGCATTGGTCGGTCTATACACCACTTCATAGCTCGCCAGCTCCGGATCATCAACCGCAATCCACGAAAACCTACTGTTGTTATCCAGGGCCGTGGTATCGACCGTGACGTTCCGTGGCATGCCGGGCGCCTGAGACAGCGACCACAGCGCCGCGAGGTTCACCTTGCCTACGCGGGCGGTGAACTCGTAGTCAACGAACTCGGGCAGATCGCCGTACTGGGTGCCGTTCTCGACGCGGATGTCCTGGTGCTGGTGGTCAAAGTTCTCGTTGGGCTCGGTGAAGCGCACGGCGGGGTAGCCTTGCTCGAGGAAGGGCCTGTGGTCACCCCCGCGGAGGTAGCGGTCCAGGCGGTAGATGATGTTGACGCTCATGCCGGTCGCGTCGTTGGAGGAGACTTCGAAGATGAAGCGGCCGAGCTGTCGCGCGGGGGAGTCGTTCTCGCCGCCGATGCTGAGGCGCGTTGCCGCGCGGGAGGCGCTCTCGGTGGTGGGTGGTCCTTGGGCGAATAGGCGGATGTTGAAGGAGTCTTTTGCGCCGTCATCGCCGGTGGAGCTGCCGACGATGTCGTTGTTGAGCATGCCCTCAACGTTGACGCTGGCGTTCCTCAGCGTTTGGGCGAGGAAGGTGGCGCCGTAGAGGCCTTGCTCTTCGCCCGCGACTGCGCTGAAGAGGATAGTGGCTCGCGGCTGCCGGGTGGCCAGCACGCGAGCGAGCTCCAAGACAACTGCCATTGATGAGTATTTATTTCCTTGGAAAAGTTTCGAGTTTGTCTTACCTGCTACTCCAGACGCATCATCATTCGCACCAGGAGCGTCCGCATCATAGTTCAACACATCTGTGACTCTGGAGTCGTAGTGACCTGAGATCACATACACCCGATCTGGGTCCTCGGAGCCTCGGATCTCTGCAATCACATTCGAGATGCGCGTGGGGAAAGGAATGCGGCTCGCAACAGGCTGGATGTAGCTTGGGACCGAAACCGTCATCCTGCCTTCGGAAGCCCCAGCATATTTGCGGAACTCGGAGGCAATCCAATCTCTTGCAGCGCCAATGCCGCGAGTGGTGGAGTTCTGGGTCGATAATGTGTGGCGGGTGCCGAAGGAGACAAGCTTTAGGATGGTTGCTTCGATGTTTGCGGTGTCAACTTCGTCGAGCAGGGCACGAAGCTCGTCGTCCGGAGCCTGCGGAACGATCTCTACGCCAAGTGTTGACCCTGGCCAGGACGCCGCCGCACAGGAAGCGTAATCTGAGACGTTTCCGGCAGCGGATGCAGACTGGACCTGAGGTAAAGGGACATTCTGAGCTATGCTTGATGCGAGGAATAGCGCAGACGTCACGACGCGGGTAAACATGGTGGCGGTGGAACAGCGTTAAGCATGCTAAATCATCTCCCAGCTGTTTGGGGAACAGTGTTTTTATAAGTCAGTGATAGGGCTGGTTAGTCAATGAGATACGCATCGGTAGATCACCAGCTTTTATCTTGACAGCTTCCGCAAGGAGCTGGGTTCAAGAAGTCTACCCCTCATAATGTGTCAATGAATGAGCTCATGCCTTGGCGCCACTCTCAGGAACGGCATCGAGGCTCGAGCGCTGCGCCGGGGTCGGGACGGCAGAAACCTGGAGATTGTGCAGCTTTGGGCCGGCCAAGCATCATCCGGATTGGAGTTCATTGCCTGATAAGGCAGGTCGCTCTGGCCCCGGCGGGCAGAGCCACAGCACGGCATCTGGAGAGCTCTGGGCAGTGGATATTTCGACAAGCGGCATTGGAAAGATATGAGATGACAGCAGAGTGGAGCAAAGCATTATCATAGGATCTTTCACCTTGGCTAAGCTAATCACCCTAATATTGTTTGCTGGCCCACGGGATATCCTGGCCGCCAAGATGCGGCAAAGGGCGCCGAAGGCGAGTGAAATAGATGACGGGAAACATCTGGGCGTCAGGAAGGTTGTAAAGTTCATGCGGAATCTCCAGGTAGCTGTCAATGGTTCGATGCAATGATCGGATAGATGTCCCGGCAGAGACCTGCAAAGAATGGGGTGAAAGGATGAAGGGGTGCCAGCGGATTGCGTGATCCTCGCCCAGTAGGTAGGAATCTTCGGTGGCGGCAACGACTTCAACGGTCGCGGAAAAGGCCACAGGCACCGATCAGCGAAGGCGGCAATGCGCGGCAGAACACACGTCGCGGACGCACCTCAACTCCACGCCTCTGCCTACACGTAGCCAGAAGCTCCCTTCAGCCACACGCTGCTATTTCCTCGCCGAGGCTTTCTCTGACAGGTTCAGAAACATCGCGCAAACATGGTCAGAAGAATTGCGCCCACATTGGCTTTCACATCACTGACAGCTCCTGCAGAACTCCCTCTTCAACTCCGCCCTGCGCCAGTCGACATCTATACGCAAGGACCTCGATGCCTTCGCCGAGAGTAGCACCTTGTCGCCCGCCCTCCTAGGTGGCTATCCTCCGTTGCCCTGGTATTCTGGCGTTAAGAGCTAATATGCTCATACAGGGCAAATCAACGCCTCCCTTACTTCCTTTAGTCGCACCATAGAGGACTACAACCGCCTGGCAAAGCAGGAGATGGTCGCCGCGAAGCAGGAGAAAGCATACGAACGCATTAAGAATTTCCGCACCGAACTGAATGACTACCGCGAACAATTCAACCGGTTAAAACAGGAGAATGACGAGCGTGTAAGCTCACGTCCGCCCGACCTACCTGTTGATTTTCTCGGAATACTAACCTCTCTTCCCTGCTTTAGCAACAAGTACAAACCCGCGCCGAGCTCCTCGGCCGCCGTCCACACCATGCCGCCACGCCTGAGAATCCATACGCCTCCGTCAACCCTTCCGCGAACTCTCCCTGGGCCCCAAGACCGGGCAGCGGCGGGGGCCCCTCTGCACTAGGGGCGGCGCCGTCGGAATACACGCGCGAGATGCACGCTTTCCGGGAGCAATCATTTATGTCTCAGACAAATGCACAGCTGGATGAATTCTTGGAGCGCGGTCGCGCCGTGCTTGGCGACCTCGGTGATCAGCGCGAGATGCTCAAGGGCACCCAGCGCAAGCTATACAGTGTCGCCAACACGCTCGGTATCAGCGGCGACACAATCAGGATGGTCGAGCGGCGCGCAAAGCAGGACAAGTGGATTTTCTGGGCGGGTGTGGTCATCTTCTTCACCTTTTGCTACTTGGTGTTGAAGTTCTTGAGATGAAAAGGCATCGGGCGCGGCTTGGACGAGATGCTGAGAGCGTTGAGCGGACGGACAGGGTCAGGGCGTGCTTTTCGTTGGTCATCTGCGATTAGCGTGGCGTTCCGGGGTTGCTTTGATGGAAAGGGAACAATGGCTGGGCTGATTAACTTTGTCTCACATTCCCAGGCGTACGGCGGCGTTATCAGCTCAACTCAAGTTGGCTATACTCTTGCTGTGTAGTTTACTTTAAGGTTTCCTCTTGTATGGCCTATATTTATTTAGTACGCACTAATCAGGTCACAACCTGGACTTGAATGAGCCGCCTTTGAAGTGGAGGAAGGGGGAACAACTCTGTATGGCATCAACGTTTGGGGGGGAGGGAGGGGGAGGAAGACAGCTTGAGCAGGTGCATAACGATAGGTGTCGAGGAAGCTCTTCCATATCTGAATTACTAGCCTGCTGGCGTGCACAAGATACTCGTGGAAGGGTAGCGAGGAAAGGTTGTACCATCAATTCTTATGCTAGAGAAAGCCATGCTCCAGTAATCCGTATAGCCAACCGATCAATAAATATCATCCCACCATTCCGAAATAAATTCCTCGTCATATTCCTCCGGAACGTCCACGATATCCCTCTCTCGCCAGGTGAGCCCGCTCCTGCGCCCCTTGTCCCAATCGCGCCCCCCAAGCTTCTCCACTCGTTCCGTAAGCTCTTCCAGCTCATCTCTCAAGTCATGAACATCATGGCGCAGATCCCGCTGCTCGTCCTTGATAGAACGCAACGCACCTCTCAGCCCACTGCCATTGACCCCGCCATACCTCCGCATCTCAGGCCTGCAAGGGACAAGCTCCTCCGGCTCCACCAAACGTCGCGAACGATGATACGTCTCGATTCCCAGTGGCCTTCCACCACCATTACCACTCGCACCCACACCCGTCCGCACAACACGCCTCTCACGATGCTCATGCAGGTACTCCAGCCCCACACCATCTTCATCACCATAATCATCACCATCCTCCAACAGCACTCCTCTCCTACCCCTCCACCCCCTCCCCCCTCCCTCCCTCTCCACGATCCGCTCAATAACCTCCCACAACCCATCCCCGCCGGGCAGACTGCCCCTCACAAACCCCTCGTACACGCTCTTCGGCCCCAGCACGTCCGCCCGCCGCCGCACCACCTCCCGCACGCAGGCTTCGCGCTCCGCCTCGCTGCCCGTCCGCACCAGCACTCCCAGCGCCCAGGCCCACAGGACCACCGCGCGCGGGTGCTCGGCTGCGTGCGCGTGCTCGGCGGCGGCGGCGGCGGAGCCGAGGATGCGCGCGCCGTGCCGCGCGAAGAAGGACGTCAGGACGGCGCCGAGGCGGCGGGAGCGGAAGGCGCGGGAGAGGTCGGCGAGGACGAGGAAGGTGGACAGCGTGCGGGGGTGGTGGACGCCGCTTGTTGATGGCGCGAAGGCTCGTGTTTGCCGGTCGGAGAGCTGGGCCCGCGCGAGGAGGTCGGTGAGGTGAGAGTCGGCGGATGAGGAGGAGGAGGATGAGTAGGAAGAGAAGGCGGATGACTGGGAGGCGTCGGAGAGGGCGTCGATGAGATCGTAGCAGGTGGTGCTGATTTTGGTGGCGCGGAGGAGGTTGTGAGTTGTTAGTGGTGAAGTGGGGATGTAGGTGGCGGCGAGGTCGAGTTGGTGGCGGCGGTTGAGGTGGAGGATGTAGGTCGGGAGGTAGGTGCGCAGGAGTAGGGCAGGGAGGGTCGCGCGGTGCAGAGGGCCACAGCTGATAGTGGTGTCACGGTGGGTGTGGTGGAGGGAGAGGGCGGCGTGGTCCATGGTCCTGGAGGCTGGCCGGGGGCCGTGAAATATGTTGGGTTTGGGCTCTGGGAGAAGAGCGGAGGACGGTATTCGCCTGTGGCAAGGGCGCGTAGGAGGGAGTGTTGTGAGGTTATTATCGATCGAACTTGGACTTGGACGGCCAGGCTGCGGACGAGAGAGTAAGGTCGAATCGATCTTCCTTCCTCGACGCGACTTGCAAACTTGTGCTACGACTGAGTATGCAACCAAGCGGAACGTGTAACCACCGCGCTCAGAGGCGCGAGATGGATCGAATGTACGGCTCTTCAAGAAATGGCCATGTTGCCGAAGGAGGACGGATGTTTTTTTTTTTTTTTTTCACGAAATGCTGCAACTGAGCATGACGAGTCTTGATGTCTAGAGAATTCTTGGTGAGACGAAAAAAGAAAAAAGTGCACCTGTTTTTGAAGCAACACGAAGGATTCGTATCCGTGCACTATCAACTGCAGGATTGCGCTCCGGGCGGGCGTCCAGAGCGCCACGAGCGCCGCATTCGGATCACCGGTCAGTCGGAAGGGCACTGCTGACCTTGCTTGGCGGTCAGACTGCTGCCTGCAATCTCAGGAAGCGGTCGCCTTGCAAGGATTTCAAGAGAAACCGGGATGAAGCAGGCACAGGAAGATAAAGAGAGCAGAGTTGCATAAACGACAAGATTTCTGCTCAAAGTTCGAAAAGAGAACACAAAACCGAAGAAGCGGCGTATACGGCGTGCATTCTTGTTGGCTCAGGAGGCTGAGGTGAGGCTGAAGGTGAGAATGCGGGGCTCAGCTGGGGCCACAACTCGTGGGTGCTTGCTGCAGTAATCGCGCCGTGACGGAGACGTGCAGCACGAGGAGCACCAGACACAATTTGCGGTAGGCTATCGAAGCTCTGTAATTAGGTAGATCTGGAAGTACTTGTTTGTAGAAACAGTCCAGCTGCAACCCTGCCCGGGACACGCGGTACGGCCCGAAAGCCCCTGGGCTGTTGGTGCTTCTCTTGGTCGTCAACCTGCTTCCACATTAAATGTGGTTATCTGTCATTGATGAAAGGATGAACAACACGTAGCCTCAGCTTCAACCCTCACCGATGTCCTCACCTCGGCTCAACTTCTCATTCGTCCGCAAAATTAAGTGGCACGATTGTAGGACGTTTCTATGCCTTTAGAGGAATGAGGTATTCAATTCCAATGCTCCATCCTCCGTGAAGATGGCCCCAGAGGAAGTGCTGCCGTCCTAGTGGTAGAGTGAGAGACCTACTGATGGTTCCAGCCCGTCGAATCCTCGAAACCACGGGATCCAGATCTTTAGGAAGGAAAGATCTGTGTTTCCGGATGATGCCAGCATCTCTCTTGGCCGGAGTAGTGTACTGCGGGAAATGCCACGGCTTATCTGCCAAGTCTCAATTAGCGACGAAACGTGAGATAGGCCGGAGCGGTAGTAGGTGTGACTGCGAAAACTGAGGTGCTGATTGTGAGCTGATGCTTCTCCACAGACTTCACTGATCGGTGTCCTCAGCGACTTTGTCTGAGTAATGTACAGAAATGAAGATCCTCTGGCCCCAGACGAGGCATCTGGCGAACACTCAGAGAGAATGCCCACGTGCATGCTGGTTCAAGCGATTTTCACACGGGAAGCATCAGTAAAGTCCCAGCATATGCCCGTGCCGGACCCTGGAGGCCGCGCGGATGCATAAAGATCTCGCTGGTAGCCTCACAACCGTCTCCTCAACATCCTCATCCGGGCTCTCATCAACCCTACCGTCCCGCAAGGTCTTCACCACCGACTCCAACCACCCCCTCTCGACAGCATGTCTGACCGATCTTCTCCTCTGAGCGATGTCCCAAACGACATAGATGCCTCGTCCCAGGTACGTCACCACCCAGGCCTCCCTCCTCGAAGTCCAGGTACTCTAACCGCAGAACCGCTTCATGGTAAAGAACAAGCCCAACGAGGTCGAGGTCAAGACAGAGGACAGTGACCGACCCGGAACTCCTGAATCCCCCACCGCTGCCACCAATGGCTCTATTCCTGCTACTCCGATCAGCCCCAAGACTCCGAGATCTGCCAAGCGGGCTGCAAACGACGATGACGAGAAAGATTCCCCTCCCATGAAGAAGACGAAGGGCAGGGCCTCACCTAGGGTGCCTGCTACTCCCCGCCAGCGCAAGGCTCCCACCAAGACTCCAGTAAGTGTTCGATATTAGAGGCCGACCCGGCCTGGGCCCTATCGCTTCACCTTGAATCCACGAGGCAGAGCTGACAGTCTTTCTCTCCCCAGAGCTCCGCCCGTTCCATCGCCACTACCATGGATGAGCTCTCCACTGAGGATCGTCTCCTGCTTAGCATGAAGGATCAGGGCAAGTCGTGGAAGGATATCACCGAGGCCTGGAAGAGTATCACGGGAGTCACGCCGGCAAAGTCGTCGCTGCCGAACCGTTACGCCCGCCTACGCGCCAACATCACCACCATGAGCGAGATGGACCAGAAGAATCTCTTGACGGCCAAGGCGGATGTGGAGTCGGCATTCGAGGCGTCGAAATGGGAGCAGATTTCGCAGAAGATGCAGGAGCTGGGCACCACGGAGAAGTACAGCGCCAGTGTCCTCCAGAAGCAGCTCCAGAAGATAGATACGGCGGCCAACAAGGCCCAGTCTCCGGCCAAGCCTTTCGGTGGCGCCGAGGCGTGAGCTCGTGCATCGCTCTCACGACATCTACGGTGCCAATAATACTGGTCTCTGTCCTACTTCGTTCAAGAGCCCGGCAGTTCAAATTTGGATGGCGTTCCACGGAAGAGATAAAGGCGGAATATTGGCCTGGATAGCTTGGGCTGACCCTACCTGGGTTAGATAGACACCCTCTGCAGAGGCAGTCGAAACATATCTGGGGATAATTAGTTCACTCTTCCTACTAGCGACGTCGACTTCGAAAGGTGAAGCATAATAAAAAAACAAAAAAAAATAAAATAAAAAACAAAGAGACCTCAACATGCCTTCAGCGCATCTAATATGAAATCAGAGTCGCCCCCCTCCGCGTGCATCTCTTGCGTACACATACAGGGTGCGCAAAAGGCTTAGTCAGCTTTGCGCTGAGTAGTTTTCTTCGACTTCCACTGACGTTGAGCGACGACGGCAATAACAATCCATAGGCAAAGTGGTGTTGTGAATACTAGCTCTCTCGTCTTTCTTCATCGCAAGCCCGGCGGCCTGCAGTGCCTTCCGGAGGATGGACCCGGCTGGACGCCAGGCCATGAACATTGCTATTCGTCGCGGCGCATCAAGTGGCTTCGGCATGCGGCGCCAAAAAAGCAAGGCGACTATACTGGCCAGGTAATAGGCGCCTCTCAAGAAATGCCCAAACAGGAAATCAATACGTGCGCTTGCTTCGCGACTATCGATCCTGCCCGCCGCTTGGAGGGCACAAGCGAAAGCTAACTCGCACGCAAAACCCACACCGCCTCGACGGCTTGCGCAAGCCCATACTCCGCAGCTCTAGGAGGACATCGCAGCATTCGAGCAAAGACTGCCGCATCAAGGCATGCAGTGGGCCTTGGCAATACTGGCATCTGCCGCATCGGGGGGCCCGCCACGACGCTAAGTCGAGCGTCGAACGTAGGGATGAATATTGGCAATGTTTCATCTCTAATCTGGAGAGCCCGTTTAGGATCTATTTTCTGTGCTTCGATGCGGGACCCTTTGATGTGGGCGGGGCAGGGCGCAGGCGAGCCAGGAATACGTAGACACCCCTCGCCAACTCTCGTGATCCGCGCGTTCTCCGCCGGCGAGGCGGACGCTAGGGAAGTAAGGCGGCAGCCCTCGATGACACTGCGCGGCGATGCTCTGCCAGCCCTCGGCAGCTTCGGGGGAGGAAGACGTGCGAGGAAAAGGGTGATTGAGACGCTGGGGGACGTCGAGGTTTGGGTGAGGCAAGCGCTGAAAGAGCGGAGGCCAGGCCGTCTGAAGATCGACGCGACTGGTGCTGGGCCAGCCCCCGCCCGCGCCTTGCCCAGCGAATCAGCGCCCCCGCTTTGCTCTCCAACTCGCCCAGCGCCTGCTGTGCAACAAACACATCGCCCACTACTCCACCATGCGCCCACGTCTGGCAACTTCAGCTTCCGCGCCGTCGTGAGACTTGAACATCTCACTGCTAACAAAGCTACGACAAGCTTTGCCTCGTCTCTTCATCGTCTGCTACGCCGTTCCCCGCCGTTCCTCGCCGATCTCACCCGCCGCTTCGATGCCTCCCGCACATGCGCCCTCCCTCCATCGACATCCGCTTCCGGCAGCGCAGCGAGCCTCATTTCCGAGTCTCGCTTGACCCACGGTGCCTGGAACGTTTGACAGACGCTGGAGCGGCGCCAGGTCCAGGTTCCATCCGTCTGACCGACCGACGACAACGACGGCGGCGGTGGATCGCGCGCCGCGACTCCAGATATCATGACGGCGAGGCCAGCATCTGGCCGCCGAAAAGATGCACGCAAGGAACAGTGCGCCGCTGATGCTTTCTCTGCGATTGCGACGTTGTAGCATGCGATGCGAGCGGCATTTGAAGAGCTTCGATTCGCAGGGCTGATGGGCGAAGATAAGAAACTCGGCGACTAGTCGCTGAGCGGGCTGGGGCCCAGAGATAAGCAGACTTGCACAACATTTCCGGGCCCAGGAGTAAGCCCAGGCCCACCCCACAGACCCCGACTCTGCCTTTTCTTCAGCCACTTCCGCGGGACCAGATCTGCCATCCCGCGATCTGCTTTCTCCCCGGCGTCGTGTCAAGCTTATGACGAAGCCCAACCTGCGTGATTTCCATGCCACTCGGCCCCCGGTGCAGGGGCCTGTTGACCGCGGCGCCATGCCCATGGCCTGTCCGCCTCTTCTCCGGCGTTTCCTCAACTAGCTGACAGAATCAGTTTTCTCTATTTGCTTCGCATCCCGAATCTCTCCTGAACCTCTCTATCCTGCTTCTCCAATTGTGATTGTCTTTTTGGATATTCCTGACCAGCCGCTCACGCCATGGGTGTCCAGCCTCAGCAGGAAGAAAAGCCTCATGTGAAGCAGCTCGGCGGTAACCTGCCTCCTTCACCACCCGAGACCATTTACGGCGATACATCATCACCAGCTCCGGTCGAATATCCCCTACCTCCGCCGAGCAAGAGGCCCGTCAAAGTTTTGGAAGTTGACCAGAAGACGCCCGACGCACATGTCCCTCGCGACCCGAGATTGATACGATTGACTGGTGTTCACCCCTTCAACGTCGAAGCCCCTCTTTCAGACCTTTATAACGAGGGATTCCTCACAAGCCCGGAGCTTTTCTACGTCAGGAACCATGGAGCCGTGCCGGAGGTGAAGGATGAGGAGATCCCTGACTGGGAGTTCACCGTGGAGGGAATGGTCGAAAATCCGTTGAGGATTACATTTAAAGAACTTCTCTCGGAGTACGAGAATGTCACCTATCCCATAACTCTCGTCTGCGCCGGTAACAGGCGCAAAGAACAGAACGTGGTGCGGAAAACCAAGGGGTTCTCTTGGGGTGCAGCAGGCGTGTCGACTGCCCTCTGGACCGGTGTGGTGATGGGAGATGTCTTGAGGAGAGCCAGGCCGATGAGACGGGCAAAGTATGTTTGCATGGAAGGCGCTGACAAGCTGCCCAACGGTTACTACGGCACGTCCGTCAAGCTCAACTGGGCCATGGATCCCAATCGGGGGATGATGCTTGCCCATAAGATGAACGGAGAGATGCTTACACCTGACCACGGCAAACCTTTGCGATGTGTCATTCCTGGTCAGATTGGTGGCAGGAGTGTCAAGTGGCTGAAGAAGCTCATCGTCACTGCCGAACCTAGCGACAACTGGTACCACATCTACGACAACCGAGTGTTGCCGACCATGGTGTCACCGGACGATGCTGCCAATGATCCCAACTGGTGGAAGGACGAGAGATACGCCATCTACGACCTCAGCACAAACTCGGCCATAGCGTACCCAGCCCACGAGGAGCAGCTCTGCGTCGTTGGTGGTCCGGAAACGTACCGCGTCAGAGGGTACGCTTATGGCGGCGGTGGCAGGCGTGTCACTCGAGTCGAGCTTTCCCTAGACAAAGGCAAGACCTGGAGATTATCGAACATCGACTACGCCGAGGACCGCTACCGCGATGCCATGCCACAAGACCTCTTTGGCGGAAGGCTCGATATGGACTGGCGGGAGAGCTCCTTCTGCTGGTGCTTCTGGGACATTGACATTCCCGTCAGCGAGCTGAGGGATGCTAACGACATCGTCGTCCGAGCGATGGATGAATCCATGAACCTTCAGCCAAGAGACATGTACTGGTCCGTCCTGGGTATGATGAACAACCCGTGGTACCGCATTGTCATCAACCATGAAAACGACTACATGCGCTTCGAACACCCCACGCAGCCTGCTCTGATGCCGGGCGGTTGGATGGAGCGGGTGAAAAAGGCGGGTGGTAACCTGACGAATGGCTTCTGGGGCGAGAAAATCGGTGGCGAAGAGACTGAGGTGCCGGCAGGTGAGCAGGCTGACGAGATAAAGATGACGAATGACAAGGTGAAGAGGGATATCACGATTGATGAATTGCGGAAACACGATACGGAGAAGGAGCCTTGGTTTGTGGTCAATGGAGAGGTTTATAATGGAACTGCATTCCTGGAAGGGCATCCAGGAGGTGCGCAGAGTATCATTTCTGCTGCCGGGATGGATGCTACAGATGAGTTCATGGCTATTCGTAAGGGCTTTTCCGAGCTATTCCCTAGACCTGACTGACGAGAGAACAGACAGTGAGACAGCCAAGGCGATGATGCCAGATTATCACATTGGATCTCTGGATGAGGCGTCGAAGCGCGTCCTCAGCGAAGGAGAAATCAAGCCCGAGGCAACTGGACCTCGCGACATCTTCCTGGACTCTCGCGCCTGGACAAAGGCCATCCTGCACAGCAAGGAATCCGTTTCTTGGGACACGCGCATTTTCAAGTTCAAGCTCGAGCATGAGGACCAGACATTGGGACTTCCGACCGGCCAGCATCTCATGATGCGTCTGCGGGACCCGGTGACCCGAGAAGCAATTATCCGCTCGTACACGCCTATCTCGGAGACCACTCAACGCGGCTTCATCGACATCCTCATCAAGGTCTACTTCGACACCAAGGAGCGCGCAGGTGGCAAGATGACCAAGGCCCTCGACTCACTTCCCATCGGCCACTTCGTCGACTTCAAGGGTCCCATTGGCAAGTTCGAGTACCTCGGAGGCGGGCTTTGCAGCATCAACGGTAAACAGCGCAACGTCAAGCGGTTCATTATGATCTGCGGTGGCAGCGGCATCACGCCCATCTATCAGGTGCTACGGGCTGTCATGCAGGACCAAAAGGACCCCACGGTGTGCACAGTCCTCGACGGCAACCGTCTGGTCGAGGATATCCTGTGCAAGGCGGACCTCGACGCTTTTGCGCTTGACAACGAGGACAGATGTAAGCTGCTGTACACCCTGACACAGGCGCCGGATGATTGGACCGGGTTAAGGGGTCGTATTGCTGCGCCATTGTTGAAGGAGCATGCCGCGTTGAGTGAGGATACGCTCGTGCTACTGTGTGGGCCAGAGGCTCTTGAGAAGAGCGCGCACAAGGCGCTTAATGAGATTGGATGGAAGGATGAGGATCTGTTGTTTTTTTAGTCTGCTTTTGTTTGCTTGGGATACAAATTTTTGCTTGGCGCTCTGGAGATACACCTGCTGATGGCAATGCATTTGTGGGCTTCTTATTTTTCTTTGCATTGCGGTTGGGATGCTGCGTCCGCGCACCTCACGAACGCTACGAATATTACTGTTGCCTAGCATTGTTGCACGATATCAACTCAAGCTTTGTTCAGCATGTTTTGGAGTACCATATTGACGCCGCCGTTGCACATCCGCTGCACGAGCCAAATCCGACTTCGACCCGAACAGCACGGCATGCCATCTCACAATTTGACTCGGTAAGAGCCAAGCCGTTATGCCTTCTCCTCGGAAGTCTGTGTCGCAAGACCTCACACGATAAATATGCGGAAGCCAAATATGGGGTGTTCTCGTCTCAAGAAAGAACAGAAAAACCCACATCTCGAAGCAACACTTCCCCGGAGAAGGTTTCCGGCCCAGAAATAAATTTCCCTCCGCCAGGGCCCGCGCATTATCTGCTCTGCGTGTCTCACGATAAGGAACCGTGGCAGGCGGGCACTAAAACCAACTCTAATGGCGGGGCTTGACCAGATACGGCTTAGCGAGGGGTGCGCCAGAGCACTCCCCTTATCTATGGCCAACAACAGCAACGGCATTATTCTGCCTGTGGCGTCTGTCTTTCTCCGAGGACGTCATTTTAGACACCAGCAGTCGCTGGCTACCTTGCTTCGCTCATTCCCTGGGCGAAAGGAGTGCGGTTCGACGGATGGTGGTGCTCATCACGATTGTATCGGTGCTTCTGCGCGGTGCGGTCATGTCACGGCACGTCACGTCGGACGTCTCGCGCGTCCGTTGCCGTGGAATCAATCGTGTACCGTGCAGCCTCGACAGGACCAGGGCAGAACCGGGCAGGGAAATTAACCTGTGGCACCAGCTGTGCCCCGCGGAAGAGCGATCGTGTTGCGCGGAGAAAGTGTGCGCGGGTGCGGGTACCACACGTCGCCGCGTGAGACATGAACAACTGACAAAACGGCACGCTCGGATTGGATGAGATAATGAGCATCCCAACACACGTGTGTGGTTGTGGCGTTACTTGCGCGGAGTTGCTTGTTTTTTGCCTTTGCTGAGTGCAGCTGCTTTGGGGTGAGCTCCTTTTTTCCCCCTCAATTCAGAGGCTAGAGGCCTTTCCGGGAATTGGTTGGATTGCCGCATTAGCTTACTTCACTCGTGTGGCGGCGCCTTACATCTCTTGCCTTTGCCTTTTCCTCTCTTCTATCTTCTGTCTTTTGGTTCGAGCGTTATCTCTCCTTCTTTCCGCTGCCCCTCTTCCTCATCCCTTCCCTCCTCATCTTGCTCCCCGTCTCATCCTTTGCTCGTTGCGCGCTGCTGTCATCTCACAGCTGCAGCTTCGTGTAATCTGAGGGAGCGGGACGAAGCTTGGTTTGTTTTCGTTGTGATACCCCAGCCAGAGCCTACTTGTCACCCCCTCTTCCTCCCGCTTCGGAGCCGCTCACGGGCGGGCAGCGGCCTCTTTGCCGGCCAAAGAATAATAACCCAACACACAAAAAAAAATGAGCAACAGCGAGTGGAATGACCCGGAGGCCAACCGGCTACCGGAGAAGGTAGAGGAACTGAAGCAGACGAACGGCCTCCCCAATGGAGACGCGACACACGATAGGAAGAAGGTAGTGGTAGTAGGACTAGGCATGGTCGGCATTGCATTCATGTAAGTTTCTCAGCTACCACGAAAACGCCCGCACCCAGCACCGAGAGACGGAGAGTTGGAGACTAACGGAGCACCTGCAACGCACAGAGAAAAGCTGATGAAATACGACGTCAAGCGCTGCGAGTACGACGTCGTTGTCATCGGCGAGGAGCCGCACCTGGCGTACAACCGCGTCGGCCTGACGAGCTTCTTCCAGCACCGGCAGGTCGAGAACCTGTATCTCAACCCCCGCGAATGGGTAAGCAGAAGAGAGAAGGAGAGGGAGAACACTCCCCCTTTTTGATCCCTTCCTCTCGCCCAGGATCGTTGAAGATAACAAATTTCTCAGTACTCCAGCATGCCCGAAGGCGCGCTCAGCTACCACCTCAACACCAAAGTGACCGCCATCGACGCCCCCGGCAAGACCGTGCACACCGCTTCGGGCGACGCCGTCCCCTACGACGTCCTCGTGCTGGCGACCGGCTCGGACGCGCTGCTCCCGCGCCACACGCCGGGCCACGATGCGACCGGCGTCTTCGTCTACCGCACCATCGACGACCTGGAGCGCCTGATCGCCTTCGCGCGCACGCGCCGCGGCACGACGGGCGCCGTCGTCGGCGGGGGCCTGCTCGGCCTCGAGGCCGCCAAGGCCATGATGGATCTGGAGGATTTCGCGAAGGTGCGGTTGGTCGAGCGGAATCGGTGGGTGCTGTCGCGGCAGTTGGATGCGGATGCGGGCGGGATGGTGGTGGAGCAGGTCAGGGCGCTGGGGCTGGATGTGTTGCTGAGTAAGCGGGTGGGCAGGATTTTGGTGGATGAGGCGAATGCGGTGAGGGGAGTGAGGTTTGAGGACGGGGAGGAGATGGAGTGCTCGTGCATCTGCTTTGCGGTGAGTTCGGACCAGAGGAATCGGGAGAGGGCTGGGTCCGGAGTGCTGATTCGGAGCAGATCGGTATCAAGGCCCGCGACGAACTGGCGCGGCAGGCTGGCATCAGGTGCGCTGACAGGGGCGGCGGTATCGTCGTCGCGGATAACCTCCAGACCTCTGTCCCGGACATCTACGCTATCGGCGAATGTGCGAGCTGGGAAAACCAGACCTTCGGTCTTATCGCCCCGGGTGTTGAGATGGCGGACGTGCTGGCCTTCAACCTTACCCAGGCCAAGGCGCACTCCCTGCGGAAATTCAAGCGTCCGGACCTGAGCACCAAGCTCAAGCTTCTCGGGGTCGAGGTTGCCAGTTTTGGTGACTTTTTTGCTGACCGCGACGGTCCCAAGGAGCTCCCGGCTCGGCGGGGAGCAAACAAGAGGGAGGGCGTTATCGACTCGAAAGACAGAGTCAAAACTCTAACAGAGGGTCCAGCACCGCCTCCAGTCAAGGCTTTGACATACAAAGACCCTTTCCAGCAGGTGTACAAGAAGTATCTATTTACTCTGGACGGCAAGTATCTTCTAGGTGGTATGATGATTGGAGACACGAAAGATTACGTCAAGCTGGTCCCGATGGTGAAGAATCAAAAGCCCCTCGAGATTCCGCCGAGCGAATTGATCGTTGGCGCAAAGAAGGGCGATGATGAAGGCGCGGACGATCTGTAAGTCATTCCCTGTCTTGTACTCTGCGCATACCCATTGACATGACACAGCGACGATGACACTCAGATCTGCTCTTGCCACAACGTCACAAAGGGGGACGTGGTCAACCAGGTCAAGGACGGTACTTGCAAGAGTATCGGCGACGTCAAGTCCTGCACCAAGGCTGGCACGGGCTGCGGTGGCTGCATGCCCCTCGTTCAAACCATCTTCAACAAGACCATGGCGTCCATGGGTCAAGAAGTCAAGAACCACCTCTGTCCACACTTTGAGTATTCCCGCGCCGATCTGTTCCACATCATATACGTCAAGAAGCTGCAGAGCTTCGAGGAAGTCGTCAAAACATGCGGCAAGGACCCGGAGTCATTGGGCTGCGAAGCCTGCAAGCCTGCCATCGGATCCATCCTCGCGTCACTGTTCAACAAACACATCCTCGACGACAAGCAGCGCGGTCTCCAGGACACAAACGACAAGTTCCTGGCCAACATCCAGCGCAACGGCACCTTCTCCGTCGTCCCCCGCGTTTCTGGCGGCGAGATCACCCCGGACAAGCTCATCGTCATCGGCACCGTGGCGAAAAAGTATGGACTCTACTGCAAGATCACCGGCGGCCAGAGAATCGACATGTTTGGTGCCAAAAAGCAGGACCTCCTAGCCATCTGGGAGGAACTGATCGACGGCGGCATGGAGAGTGGACACGCCTACGCCAAGTCCCTCCGCACCGTCAAGAGCTGCGTCGGCACGACCTGGTGCCGTTTTGGCATTGGCGACAGCGTGGGCATGGCCGTCCGCCTGGAGGAGCGCTACAAGAGCATCCGCGGGCCGCACAAGATCAAGGGCGGCGTGTCAGGCTGCGTACGCGAGTGCGCCGAGGCGCAGAACAAGGACTTCGGGCTCATCGCGACGGAGAAAGGGTTCAACATCTTCGTGGGCGGCAACGGCGGCGCGAAGCCGCGACACTCGGAGCTGCTGGCCAAGGACGTGCCGCCGGACGACGTGGTGCCCATCCTCGACCGCTACCTCAGCTTTTACATCCGCACCGCCGACAAGCTGCAGCGCACGGCGCGCTGGATCGAGAACCTGCCCGGCGGCATCAAGTACCTGCGCGAGGTCGTGCTCGAGGACAAGCTCGGCATCTGCGCGGACCTGGAGAAGCAGATGCAGGATTTGGTCGGGTCCTTCTTCTGCGAGTGGACCGAAGTCGTCAAGAACCCGGCCAAGCGCGCCCTCTTCCAGCAGTTCGGCAACACGACCGACAACATCGAGCCCAATGTCGAGCCGGTCGTCGAGCGCGGCCAGACACGCCCGACCTACTGGCCCAAGGACAGCGTGAAGGAGGATTTCCGCGGCCACAAATGGAGCGGCCTCGCCTGGCAGCCCATAGTCGAGGCCAACACCTTCAAAGACCTGCCCACCGGCGACTCGCGCGCCGTCAAGCGCGGCGACACGCAGCTCGCCATCTTCAAGGTCAAGGGGAAGTGGTACTGCAGCCAGCAGATGTGCCCGCACAAGCGCGCCTTCGTGCTCGCCGACGGCCTGATCGGCGACGACCAGAAGACAGACAAGCTGTGGGTCTCGTGCCCGTACCACAAGCGCAACTACAACCTCAAGGGCGAGCAGGCCGGCGCCTGCGGCAACGACGCCGAGGTCAGCATCGCGACTTTCCCCGTCGAGGAGAGGGAGGATGGCTGGGTGTACGTCAAGCTGCCGCCCGTCGAGGAGCTGGATGCCCTGCTCGGCACAAGTCGCTGGCAGGTCAAGAAGGAGGAGACGACGGATCCGTTTGCGGAGTTGGATCGCAAGCTAGAGAAGCAGATGCAGGCGAAGGGGAACAAGGGGCGGAAGGTCAACCTCAGTATGGAAAAGAGCCATCTGGAAAATGGACTGGGGGAAGCGGCGAGGGCGACCCAGATCTTGGCTGGAGGGGAGAGAGGCTCTTCGGGCCTGGATTGGTAGAGGACGTGATGGATTCGCGGCGTTATGGAGGGAAAGGTGCATTGCGTGGAAGGATTCTCAGGGGATACACCATGTTGTTTTTCCGTTATGGTCATAAACAAAATAGATATTTTCACTCTTATCTTTTCCATGAATGAACCAGTGGCCGTGATCTGTGCCAAATATGCTCCTCTCCTGCTTGATATTCTACCACCGCGGCGACAAATTGATAACACGAAAGGTATTCTACATTGGCCACACGATAAGACGAGTACAAGAGGCTCTGTAACGTTCAAGATTATGATGATATAAACATGATGGTTGACGAGACTAACTGAAAGGGGTAAGATGAATAAATGTCGAGTCTTGCGGTTTCATCTCGCTACAACTTGCGGTCGCACTCAACGAAACCATCTCAGCACCACCAAATGACGTAGAGTCTTGGTCAAAGAATCGAGAGCAGTCATCTAGTGTTCAAACTTCCTTGCCAAAATGACCTTTTGAGACCAGGCCAGGCCCATCTCAGTCGAACAGTAGAAACCGATGAGTCGCGCAGCGGTTCCTCCTAGCAAAATTTGAATATATCTACAAATGTTGCAAGTTAGCTTCCATCGCGCAGTGAATCTTCAAGATCACTTCAAGATGCCCAGTCACTGGTGAGGTGGCCGAGTTGGTTATGGCGCCAGGTTAAGGTGTTAGCTTAACAAGTTTCCTGGTGGGGCAACCCGCGCGAGTTCGAGTCTCGTCCTCATCATTATTTTTTTTTTTGCTCTCTGGAGGTTTTGTGGAGGATTGTTAGGAGGTAGACAGGCGAACTCCGATAAACTCTTTGTCTTAGTGTGGTCGGGGGAACTGAGGGAGGTTAAGCGAGCTCCGAGTCCGAGTGGTCAAAAGTGTGGGCGAGTGTTGCTGGTTTAAGTGATGCCGAGAAGAGTGAGGGAATGCGTACTCTTGCGCAGGCATAAGTTGTAGTGCAATGCTGGCCAAGTCCGATTCATGCGGCCATCCTCGCCCCAAAAAAGAAAAGAAAAGAAAAGAAAAGAAAGAGGGGTTACAATACTATGAGTGGCAAAAGACATCACCGTGGTTGAATACGAAGTTGGTAGTAGTGGCAGTCATCCGGAAGTGGGTTTCATTTGAATCAAGGATCAATTACACCTTGCCGATTGCTTCAGCGGCGGAGCTGGCGCATATGTGAGATAGTACGAAACTGATCGAATTCTCGTAAGTACTTACGAAGTCATGTAAAGTTTCCTATACAGTAACTTCTCTATGCCTATATCCGCTAATGCAATTTCCGCTCTGTCTGACTACCTCTAATGTTTCTTTTTCCAACAGTCTGCTTGGCCTGTATCTCGTTGCCGCAACTTTTCCCCAGCACAACCGCGCAAACGCCGCAGATCGTTCCCCCTCCCCTCTAATGACTCTCCCTGTATTTCACACCTTCCCCTCACTCCGCATTCGCCCCATGTGCCACCCAACTGGACCGATACCTGCCGACAACGCACTTCTCCTGCCTACAGAGATGTCCGCGATAGCACTTGGTACTCATACGCACCTTACCCTTGCCGCACGGCAACTGCGCAATCAGCACATGCATCACCGCCACCAGATCTACCAGCACTGCCTCGTGCCTGTAGGAATAGAAAGCAGCGTTGCACACGTTCAGCAGGTGGAAGTCATTACAGGGTTTGGCGGCCATGGCGCGCTCATGAAAAGCCTGGTAGGCGGCCGGCAAGGGCGCCGGGAGGTGGAAGTCGAAACGGCAGCTGACCGGGTTGTGCGAGATGATGTGGGTGGTGATGGGCCTGTGCGAAAAAAAAGGGAAGTGGAGGAGGCTTGGTGGGTGACGATGGCGGTTTTGGGTTGCTTGGTGTCGACGGACGGGAAGACGACGCTGTTGCTAGATGATGAGAAGTCGTAACCGTCGCTGCTGCTGTTGCCGTTACATCAATTCTCTGGGGAGGTCCAGAAATTGGGGCGGCCATCGGTGAAGCGGCGAAAGATAGGCGCAGTATGAGCGAGTCCTGGGCGTGTGGGGAGCGTTCCAAGAGGTCAAAGCCGGCTCCTCTGTGGACTGGGCCATTCATTGTAGCTAAGGCAATACGGTCATGGTTAATGGTTGCTTTCTCATCCTCCGCTTCTCTCGGCGAATGCGCTGCTGAAACTTGGGTGAAAAGAGCCGAAACCTTTGTAGCTCAATGCCGAGGACAGTTTGAAGCGTTCATGCAAAAGTATGTACGTACTAGCGGCCTTTCCAAGTACTTGCATCCGTATGAGTGCTTCAACCCCCCACTCCAGTTGCGTATGCCGTTGCAATGCTCCTTCAAACGAAGCGCGGAAAGGAAAAATAATGTTGTGATAAGTACTTGCAGTCTTGCATGAGTAAGGCGATATGACGCATTTGTTTAAACGGCCCGGTGCCTTAGTGGGGCTGCTCCTTGGCCGTAACATTGTGTTTGCTAGATGCCATAAAACCGTAGTTGTTGAGCGAGATGTCGCGGAACAGCGAAACTTCTTGTATACCCAACTTAAAGTTTGAAAATCCGGATGACATGCAGATGCCTTAAGGAGCGTGATGCGGTCCGCCTTACCACAGTGAAGGATAAACAAGGGAAGGTAGCCGGTATCATGGCCGCCGCCGAAGAAGATATGCTTGCACTAGAGATTATCGGAAAAGAGCCGGAACATCTTTGCGACTAGTATTGGCATCGCGGCCAAAAACGGGTTCGGATGCGGTAATCTCTACATCTGACCTTGAAGTCTGTTCCGTCCTTATCACCGGTCTCAACGAAGTTAAACGAGTCCCGAGAACGTGTGGAGCTCCTAGTGGATGGAGCAAATGGTCGGGCTTCGTTTCCGACCAGGTGGAGCCACGCGGGCATCTTTGATAAACCCGCCAGGTTGTAGTAGACTCGAGTCATAACGCGGCCATCTTCGAGGCCAAGGCAGCGTCAAGACTCCCATACCTCCATTACACCACCCGTGATCAGTTTGTCCTTGAATACATATCCGTAACCATCAAAAAGGACGAGAACGAACAGGTTGCGCCCATGTGCCTAAACGAGTTCTTGTACTCCTCTCCTGGCTCCTTTTCCTCCTCCAGATTGCTCCGCATCTGACGATAGTCCTTGATGAGGGTCCCGTGCCTCTATAGTAATTCTTCCGCTAGACCGTGACTGGTTTTCCACACTCCAGTACCCCCGGAGATCATGCTTCAGAACATCAAAATCCGAGTCGGCAAGCGGAGTAGCCATGTCAGAGATAGTAGCAGCGACTTGCGGTTACATAATGGAAAACAACACCTCTTCTGTGGGCTAAAGCTATTTTAGGACGATGGAGTTGTTCTGCTTTTGTCTTTATGGCTTCTTCGCTCGGTTTTCCTCCGACTCTGCCATCTAGGAAAGTCAACTTGGCTTTTCTGCCTGGATTTTGCCGTGCACTCTCGTCTTGGAAAAGAACGTGCCGGCTATTAATCCATCCAGCGCATTTTCTGTACCGTGATCATGGGGTAGAGCGCTTGGCAATCGACTTGCATGAGTAAACGTTATGGCTTACCTGCTTGTGTATGACTTTCAAAGCGGCCGTAGGCGATTCCACACGCCTCTCGAGAAAGTGGGGAGAGAGGCGGAAGTGATAGAAAGGTTTTTGTTGGATTTGGTGGTGATACCATCAATTGAGAATGAGTGGCATGAGGCGTGAGAGGGACGCTCAGGGGAGTCCTCTTATCCGCCCTCTTCCATGACTAAGCTAAAGTTTATTGTACACACACGTGATATTCCAACAGTTTTGTTCGTGCAAAAGGGGGTGAGCAGCCGAACAAGATCGTCGAACAGTCCTCTAGCGAAAGTGAGCGCCCAAGACACCGGAATAGCCTCCAGTGACCGGTCTTGAGCCATTGGCGATGATTGAGGTCAGTGGAGCACTGGCTTCGGCAAACACTAGACACAATCTCTCGCCATGAGACCAACTACAAGACTCTCGTGACTCCCATTTTGGAACTGTCCAACTGTTCTTGCATCAGAATGTTCATTCACCGCCTGCTGCCCACCACTGATTGAGCTGGTCGGCATCGATTTCCCACATGCGACTACTCAGCAGCCCGATCATTCCACGCGTCATGGACGCCACTGGCCCGACCACGGCATTCAAGGCAACATACGTACTATATTCAAGAATTTTATATACAGTAAAACTATTAGAAGACGAACCCATTCTCCCATAAACCAATCCCAGACACACCTCTATTAGGAACATAATACAGGCCCCTACTCCGCAATCTTCTCAGCCTCTCACGACTACTCATAACCCACTCAACTCGACCCCAAAATTCTCGAATACGCATCCTCCACCTCCTTGACCACCTCCAACAACGTCACAATAACAATCTGATGGGTCACATTCGGCAATCTATCCCTCTGCAACCCGATCCACTCCAGCGGCGGCGTCGCCTCGCCCATATCCCTCAACTGCGGCGTCTCAATGACCGGGGCCTCCAGCGGCGTGTACTCATACCTGGACTGGGGCACATTGACCACAGCGGTGATCTTGCCCCTATCGGCTTCCTCTCCAGCAGCCGCACTGTCCGCAGCCTGTTGTTGGCTATCGGCCGTAATCTTGACGGCCGACTCGGGCAGCGGCTTGCCGAGGCGATTGGCGAGGGCGCGCGAGTGCGTATTCCACATGTTGCGGATAAAGCTGATGCGGCTGTAGTTCCAGCCGACGTCGACCTTGCCCTCGAAGGAGCTCTTGAAGATGTACTCAATGCTGTTGCTGCCGGGCGCCTGCCATGTCTGCATCGCTGCAATTACCTTGGGTACTCGCAGAATGGTCCCGCCCTTGGCCGTCATTGCACTGGCCACCACATCCTCGACCGTCAGCTCGCTGACGGCGCGTGGCCCCTTTGCTTGCGCGATCGAGGCGAGCGCAACGCTGAGCTGGCCGAGCGTCATGCCGAGGCCGCTGTGGATCTTCTCATTTTCGAGAGCGACGGCGAAGCGGGCCTGGACGTCCGAGGCGGTCAGGAGGAGGATTTGCTGGTCGGAGAAAGTGCCAGGGAAGGCGCCGACGCTAATGGCTTTGAGTGTAATGACGACATCTGTATGTAAAGAGATAGGAGCCTTGGCTTGTTTCTCTACGTCTCCTTTCACATCTGGTTTCTGAGATGAGGTATTGTCTGTGCTCGTACGCCTCTGCTTGAACGAGCTTCTGCGGAGGAATTTCTCGATGTCTTTGATGGATTGCTGGTAAGCGGTCTGGTTTTCCTGGACTAGTCTTTCCACAGCTTGCATGAGGGCGATCGCCTGCGCAGGGCTTACTGGCGTCATGAACGCTTGCACCCTGTCGCCTTCCAGCGTAGCCACAAGTCGATCCTGTGACCCGAGCTCTGTCCCCCTGACATTGTACATCAGGAAGGCGAAATCGGTAATGTCAGCTACAGCGAACGGTTGATAGTCAAATGCAGCTTTGACGCGCAATCTCTCAAATCCCATGGAAGCTTGAATAAGTGGCGTTCTTCGAGCTTCCTCATCCCGCGAAGGCCAACTGATGGACGTCCGGACCTTGAAATTCAGCATCTCGACGAAGCCGCTTGTTCTGCCGGTGCTGTCAATACCCAGCCTTTCAATGCCAATGCAAAGATTCTGCTCCCAATCAGAAGTCTTTTTGGAAGAAGCCCACAGATTGACGATCTTGAATGACGGCTTGCCAATGGCTTGACCCATGTCGAGATCCACGGCCATCTCTTCCACGGCAATTGTTGCATTCCAAGGGAATGCCGCGGCCGCAGCAACCTGCTGGTATCTTTGGACGAGATACTCCTGAGGTTCCTCGGTTGGCGCTGGATTCGAAGGTTTCGGGGCCTCACGGACCTCCGGGGGAATCCAAATCTCGCGGAAAAGGAGGAAGTCTTGCAGCTGTCTAGCATTGATGTGCGTTCTCATGGGGTTGATCTTGAGTATTGCCGACATCCCGCTCGTGCCGCTCAAGTGCTTGCTGTTCATCAGCGAAAGTACGATGCGGTCGACATCGAAGCTGAACGTTGACTCTCTTGAGTAGACATGTTGCACGGATGCCTGCAGGTTGTCAAATGTGGATGATATGGCGAAAAAGTGACCCTGCTCAGTTGACTTGATGCTGTTGATTGTCAGGTAGATGTCCTCAAAACGAGTCGTAGCTGATACACGAGCAATGGGTTGGCAGCTGAGACTGAACTCTTGTTGACAAATCCGAATGCCAATATTGAGACGTGTTTTCCCAAGAATGGCACTCGGATCTGCCGTAATGAGATTCTCTTCGTCGAGGAACTTCTGCGGTGCCTTGGGTTCAACAACCGGTTCAGGTATCTCATCCTTGCCCCTGGCCTGAACGACTTCCTTGACACTGTTGGAGATGTCCATGATTAAAGGAACAACAGTAGGGTACAACAGATTACTCGATGCATCCACCTTGACCTCAGCGTTGAGCGATGGATCAAGAGAGTCATCTCGATACTCAACTTTGAGGGAAATACCAGGAGCGCGAAGGGTAGTGCTCGTGTTAGATCCGTCGTTGGCAAATTGGCCATATCTTCCATATTGCTGACTACGGCTGGCAGTCAACTTCGAAGCTGTACGAGACATCTCCCGCTTGCCCTGCAATTTGACGACGGCACCAGCGAAATCCGCGTCTACCACGAGTGAGGACAGCTTCTTATTGTTGAACAGGTTCTTCCTAGGCGTCTCGTTGGGTGATTCCGTGGTCTTCCAGGATGCAGTTGCTGCTCGGACCTTCTGGCCAGCAACCGAGATGGACCTCTCCAAAATAGAAGCAGGCAAAACAAATCGTGATTCTAGTAAGAGGTCCAATGATTTTCCTGCCGCATGGAAGGCAAAACGTCGATCTGTTTTCGAGGAGGCGTACGACACGTTGAAGACGACTTCGGGAAGCAGTGCCGAGTTGAGAGAGCGTTGGGTCTTAGGATGGCTCTCCGGGACCATCTGGAGCTGCATATCCTCGATTGCGAGTCTAGCGGCTTCCTCGCTCCTAGTAGAGAGGTCAATTCTCTTGAACGAGAGAACCAAGTCCTCAACCTCACGATCCGGATATGCAGGAACAGAGTTGCCTACAATCCAGCTTATTTGGACGTTTGTGATCTCCAATGATGCGGAAGATGTGAACAAGCCGCTGGACGCAAGACTCGAAAGGTCACCTTCTTCCCCTGCGGTGTCCGCTGCGAGACGGGATGGGCGACGCTTCGGTTGACGAAGTTTACGAAGGTATTGCCTCTCTCTTGAGAAGTCGAGGACCTTGATTCGTTCCTGCAAGTGATTCATGACCTCGACCGTGGCTGAAGCAGTTTCGGCGAACACATTAACCTCAAGACCAGTAGACCGGATCCGATAATCTCGCCTCGGGATGACTGAGGCACCACTTGAAACCGTCCCACGAAGCTCCATTCCAAAGATTAGATTACCACAGTGTCGAAGGGTCTCGCCATCCGAGAGCTCCAAAGACAAACTTATGTGAGGCAGCATGGTGGCGAACTCTGGCAGAGGGAGTAAGCTGCCGTCCTCTGAAATGTTGCTTGCTTTGGCCTGGATTCGGTTAAGCTCGAACGCAAGTTTTGAAGAAGAGGAATCTGGTAACTTTGTGGGTGCTCTTGCTATGATGCTCAGACCTGCCATAACAAAGCTGGCATCAAAGGCCAAAGGTCTCTCGTTCTTGGGCTCTTCTGGAGGATTATCGACAGGCTTCTTGCTCGGCAAAGCTTCCTTGACATTGATCTTTAAGACATCAACGTCACTCTTGATGGTGTTCATAACTCTTGTGACTTCAGGCTCTTGTAGAGCGGATAGAACGCCATGAACTGCGGATGCCTCGATTATGAAGGCTTCCATGATGCTGTTGAATGTGACTTTGGGTCCTGAAGGGGAATCAATGAGCTGGAGACGACCATTATGGAGAGGAAAGGTGAAGGCGGCTATGTTATGCGATCCCTGTTTGTTCTGGTTTCTCAGGTAATGGGTATGACGATCGAGGTCGAAGTTGACATTCAAAGTAGGATCCCCTCCGAGAACAGGTGCTGCTGAGACTCTACCTGTCCGGCCAGAGATGACATATGTCAATGATTGAAGAACAGCAATGTCGATGCGGTATGCGTCCATTAAGAGCGCAACAGTGATATTCGGCAAACTTGGATCCTTCTTCGGTTCCACAACTGGTGATGTACTGTTCTTTTTGCTGGGTTTCTTAAATTTCTCGGCTTGTCTGGCGAAATAAGCAACCTCATCGCAGATGAATGAGTTTGCGACCTCGATGATACCGAGGATGTCCTCTTGGAGTTTCCACGTAACCTCTTCGCATTTGCCAACCACCATCCAACCTTCCGGCATGGGATGTCTCCATCGGTCGTCATCGTGGGAGATGAAGATGCTGGGTCTGAAGACCTGCGACCTCACTAAGAGCCTGGCGCGGGAGCGTAGCTCCGAACCAGCCGAATCGGAGTGGATGAGAGCGCTAACACTCATGCCCTCGTTTGCTTCTTTTCGGTTAGAGCCAACAACGGATACTTTCATCCCATGACAGGAAGAAATATGCCGCATATTGATCGTATCAAGACTAAAACTTCCATGGTCTGTTCCGAAAATGATCTGAAAGTCATGAACTTCTGGATTGTTCTTCTTGGGTTTCGGAGACTGAGGTGAACTGGGTTTATCCTTTTTGGACATAGCTTGGGGCGCCTCTTCTTGGAACAGAGTGAGAACGTTTTCAACGAGTTCGCATATTTCCCAGCTGAACTTGATTCCAACTTTCTTTGTAGAGATCTCAACCACTGAGGACCTCGTAAGGCTGTCTTGCTCCAGAAGCATAAGACCGGAGGGCGCCGGAGGTGGCAACAAAGCAGCCTTGATAGCTAGGAGCTGGAAGAGAAGCTCACTCTGTTCTGGGCCAGGGTCAATGACGAAACGAATGGCAGCCGTCTTAACAGACATCTCGACCGGTAATGGTTTGTCATCTTCAACAGTGTCGTCCAGATCTGCAATCGAACCGTAAAGCGCGCGCATTGCCAAGCTCTTCTTGACATGGGCAAGATCCCAAGTCCGCCACTGATCCCATATCTGAATTACTTTTTCCTCGGCATTATCAGGGCACGTCAAGTTTCCCTGGGCGCAGATCTTCGCAATTTTGTCTCGGGTCTTGGTTGAGAGGCTGTCGTATATGAAACGAAAACGCGAGATAATCTTCCAAGAATCGTGATTTCGAAGGTGATTATGGGCCGCTCGCAAAGCGTAAGACGGTCTTGTGATGAAGGCTGGATCGGGAATTTCTCTTCCAGAAGTTGTTAGAGCATAAGCCAAGTAGCAAAGTCTTCTTTTGCTCCTTGTCCCAAGATCTGCGAATTTTGCCTGTATGTCGTCCGCAAGTAATGTTGTCCGATGGATGAGTGAGGCAAGATACTGGAGTTTCTTGCTTGAATTCGCAATATCGAGATTCTTGAAAGACATGTTAACGGAGGCGGATTTTCCTGTCACGACCCAAAAGAGAAGCTCCTTGAGAACAGCCCGAACCGCCACGTCCTCGGCTGCGGCGTTTTGCTGCTTTTCTCTAACAGATATGCTAAGTGATTTCATCGTTGTGTGGACTGCGAGAGTGCTGTTCTTGCTGGCTTCGGTTTCAGTCGGGAACTTCTTCTGTCGAAGAGCAATGGACAACCGGTCTAAGACCAGATCATACTGGTCTTTCCCTGTTTGCAGCTTGTTCGACTCGAACGTGATGTTGTTGATGAACCGTAGATGGAGAAAAGGCAATCTCAAGCTCAGCTCCGTGGAGGCACCTTTTCCATCGATTCGCTTTTGGAGATCCAAGATTTTGCCCATTATGTCGAGTTGAAAGGTGTCAAGTATATCTTGTGGGCGTTTCTCCTGGAGGGTATCTATGAGGCTGGCAACGGTCGAGACTGCATTTGGCGTGACTAATGCGCGAATGCCTGGTTCGAAGCTCACAATGAAACTTGTGTGAGCAAAGTTCTCGTCGAAAGTCTTCGAGGACACGTCATTGAACACCAGAGCGTTCCGCGAGGAGTCGTCCCATAAACGTGTTTCTGTCGGGAAAGTTGGCACATCAGAGACATCCAGCTCTACGCCCTCAAGCGGGAAATAAGGAATCTCTAAGGAGCTTGACAGTGCTATTGAAGATCGCAGTGAGCCAATCTTTCCTGCGCTATTGTCTTCTTTGCTTTCAAGCGCATCGGAGTAAATGCTTGTTGTAGTCCTCCTTTCGAGCAACGAAGGTCGCACAGAAACACTGTCTCTACTGTCTGTCTTCTGATGGGCATTCGGTCTTTGGGCCGCACTGGCACGAATGCTTTGTTTCAAGGAATTCACTGATGAGGAGCGCGCACTCAATGAACGCCGATGATAGCCACCTTTTCGGTTTCGGTACCCCGAAGAATCTGAAGACGAGAGGCCTGAAGGTGCAGTGCTTGCAGCCAATGTTGAGGGCACGCTCCCTTTCCTCAATGAAGACTGGCCTCGTAGGGGAGGAGGGAGGTACGGAAAAGTCATCGCTGGCGGCTCGACTTTGGAGTAGACAGACCGTTCACCAAAGGATTCCAAATCCTCAAGCAAGAGCCAAGGCGTTCTGCAGGTACGCATATCGCTCTCTTTCAAATGATTCTGCTGCTCCATACGATCTTGGCTGAAGTGAAGTTTCCTCTTCAGCATATTAAGCCGGACATCAGTTTGCAGATACGCCTGGGTTTCTACCATTGTCCTGCTACTTCGACCGCGCTGTCGGAGTGCTGACTTCGCATCAGCCGACGCCACAACTAAATTTGGAATGAGGACATCGAGACGCTGTGAGAAGGTAGACCTCGCCCAATCATTGAACTCTACACTGATCGCATCGGTACTCAGAAGTAAAGCTTCCTGGGAAACGTGCAGCCAGACCTTAATCGTACTTGTCTTCAACCTGAGAAACGTGACGTCGTGAATTATAAGCGGATTGACAATGGGTAAGGCGTTCTCGTCGTCGTCCATGGAAAAGCCAAAGCATCGACCAAAGGCTCCAAGCTTCTCTAGAAATTTCCCGGAGCATTCGCCAGTGATTTTTCCTATATCAAAGTCCCAGTTGCACACGTACGTTGGTTCCAAAGGAGGCAAACCAAAGGTCCTGTGACCGTAGATCTTCACCAAGTCGATGAAAAGCTGCGTCCGGTTGTTGGTGTCGAAGCCGCTGTCGTCTGTCGCGTTCGCAATGTTGAGCGCAAGACTCAGAGGACTAAAGTCCACCATAAGGTCCATGTAGTAGCTCGTAAATCGGAGATCAGCGTTTGCATAAGGGAGTTCGACTTTGACATGATCCTCGACCGAATATAGATTTCCCGGAAGGAGTACGCTCACTTTTTCGGCGGAAATCGAGAGAATGACATCCAGATCATTCGACTTATTAGAGGCCTGGTCCACCTGGTTGGCCACAGGAGCCTCTCCCGCCTTACTCTGCGGCAGATCTTGGTATTCTTCCAACGTCTTGAAATGCATATCCTCGCCGAAGTAGTTGTCTTTAATTTTCATGAAGTGCCGGATCAGGAAGCCGTACAATGCAAGTTCAAGCTTAGTACCATCCACATCAAGAAGCAACCTATCAGTAAGGCCAGGTGCTGTCTCTGACCAGTATTTGTAGCTGCCACTAAGGTTCAGCCGTCCAAGGTCTGCAACATGTTTCTCCTTGACGAATGTGTCAATTGTGTTGTGAGGGGGCATGGAAAGGTCCAGATTGATGTGGTCGCCAAGAGCCCTGAAAGAGATCTCGTTCTCGGTCGGTCGGAATTTGTCCAAAGGTATCTCCAGTCTGGCTCCCAACTGGCGGCCCTGTAATATTATAAACTGGTTGTCCTCAACCTCGGCCGGATTGTTGATGATGTTGGAATCATTTGTGTTGAGGAACAGCTTGAGATTCGGAAACTCCATGTTCATTATGTATCTGAACGGGGTGAATGTGTAGAAATCTGGTGGTGGCCCCGATCCCCAGTCATTGACAAGGTCAGTAATGAGAAACATATGGTCTCTGAGGAGAAAGAGTTGAAGATCATTGCATCTCAGATTAAAAGCCCACTGTCGCAATTCGTTCCATTTCAACGGATTCGAAAGATTACAGTCCATCTCCAGGCGCCCAGACTTCCAGAGAACATCATGATTAACGCTGCTGGAGACTTTCGACTCGCTAATGTCAAGGTCCAAAGAATTCCGGTATCCTTGAGGGCTCGCGACCATGTCCATCACGTATTTGACGGTGGAATTCGGCTGTACTTCGATATCAAGCCAGCCAAAGGGGCGAACAGTTTGTCCAGTAGCACCTGTGTCGCGTTTCTTGTTCCTTGTTGCCCTTCTTCTCCCTTTGCTGCGGACATTTTCATTCTCGGTGCTCTTGCCGTTGCCTGCGACATTCTGGGCTCTGCCTTTCCACTTCCAGTCCTTGGATTTCTCCCGAAGCGGAATGCGTAGCACAGCCTGTTCCTCAAAACTGATATATATTTTGAAGACAGTGTTGACGCGAGTGGCGCCAGGATGGAGTGGCTCGGCAGGAACTGCATCAATGCAAGACGCCGGGAAGAAATAGTTCTGAAGTATGACGCGATGACGGTCCGCCCAGGGGCCGTAGTTGATTACGCCACCATGGATTTGCAGATCAAGGCCGTAGTCTGGAGGCAAAGCGCCATTGATGTCGAGAGTCGTAACACTTGGGTTTCGATGATTCATACTCTGGGCTTTGGGAACTGAGCCAGGAACATCCCAATAGAAGCTCATGCTCAAGCGGGGGAGATCTGCGATCAACGAAAACTTGGCATATTCAACACCCTCCCATTCGTCATGTTCATCGTGGTCATCATCGTCCAAATACCTCGTCAAACCAAGCCAACGCTCCTGGCCCGGGAATGACGGTTGCGCAATCGACGTCCGACTTTTTGCTGGCTTCCGTGAATTCGCGAGAGAATCAGTGGAGCCACTAAAGAGTGTAGAGAGACTTTGAAGAGGATGCCAGAGCTTCCTTCTCGGCGCGGCCTTATGCTCTTTTGGGGCAAGGTTTGGACATGTAACATCCGCAGCCTGCTTCTTCAATCGCGCGGCGGTGGCCAGCTGAGGATTCTTGTAATCATGGTTTGGCTTCATGTGCATGACTGGATGCTCGAAATCGAAATTGAACAACTGTTTGTACACATCCAGTGGTCCGGCATGAGCGGCGCTCAGCTCTCCACTGGCCTTGTCAAACTTCAAGGAGATGATGGATGGTGTGCTCTCATTGCCAACGATAGCGGCACCTTTATTACAGTCGATCCGGATTGGGAAAAGGCGGAGGAAGGATGGGATCTCTGGTGGCTTCGGGGCAGCTTCCGTCTCATGTCGCGTGGGCTGTCTCTCTTCTTTTGTGAGGCCGGGACGGTGTACGGTTCCCCCGCTGCTAGTACTTGTATTTCGGCGGTGGGGCTCGGACTGGGCCTTGTCGGAGAAGTTTGGCTCGACAGTGCTCTGTTCCGAGGATGGCAGGTCTTCGCCGGCAGGTTTCTTCGAGTTATTGGCATCCATGGCACGCGCGAAATTTTCAAGGATAGAGTCGTATGCTGGGCTTCGATTGTACAAGAACACCTCCACGCCGGAGATCTTGATGGAAATACGACACGGCAACTGCTTGGTCTTGTGTTTCCCGCCATCCTCCTCTCTGCCCAAACTCCGGCTCCGGCCCCGCGACGGGCTACTATAGACACTTGACCCGTCCAGGCCCGGCTTCTCGGTAGCCTGTCCATTGCAGAACAACTCGGTCTCCTTGGCCTTCCTGTACCAGAATCTCCATGTTATGTAGCCACCGTGTACGAGGATGGTCTGGTTGTGTGCGTGGTATCGAATGTCCTTCCAGAAGATGCGGCCACCCAGCAGTGAGATCTGCAGCGACTGTATGTCGATGTAGGCGCGGTGGTTGTGCCAAGTATAGGCGCGGATGGCGTAGGACACCAGGGTGGCAAAGAGACGATTGAAGTAGAATAGGAAGAAGACGGTAAGGATGCCGCACACGAGCAGCTCAACAAGGAACTGCCACAGCAGGCCGCGGTGGGCGTCGAGAGGCTGCGCGGTCAGGCCGCTGCTCGCCATTGTGCGGGCTACTCCTGAGTCGGGACGGCGAGCGCGGGGCGGCACAGGTCATGATGTCCGCAGGCGGGGCGTGGGGCCATTGGGGCGGCAGCTGCGGCGGCTGCGGGAGCGTTGTGGAGGGATGCAGTGCGGCGGCGGAGGAAGAGGAGCAGCAGGGCAGTGCGATGTCAGCAGGCGTGCTGGGGTAGCTCCAGCTCGCGGAGTGGCTTGGCGGGTGACCCTTCCCAAAGCACGCGCAGCCATGACGACGCCCGTGCTCGCGATCAACACAGCACAGCACAGCTGTTGGAGATGCCTGCACCCACTCTGCCAGCCCACACCGCAACCTTCCCCGCCGAGTTCGCCTGCCCGTGAGCTCTCGCGACCCGCCTCGCCCGCACGCTGCCTTGGAATTCGCTGCATCGCCTTGCCTCCGCCCGCCACACGCCTGCTGCCTACTTAAGCTACATCTTGGGGGTCTGCAATGGGGGAGCAGTCCACCAGCGGTGGCACCGGCGGGAGGCTCGGCGACTGGGTCATCATCACCTCCGGCGTGGCCGCTCTGGTGGCCAGTCTCCTCACCGTCGTGTAAGTGCTCTCTACCTCCGAACTGTCGGGCCTTGCTAACCAAAAGCTCCCAGGTCCGTCTGGCTTCAGGCGTACGTTCCCTCCCACGCGACCACAAAACTCACAAAGGGCGGTCAGCACGCTGACCTTATACCAGGAAAAATTATCGAAAGCCGTTGCTTCAGAGATATGTGGTGCGGATCTTGCTGATGTGCGTACCTCGCCGCCCCAGCCTGGAGTACAGCTGGCTAACATCGGCCAGAGTCCCTATCTTCTCCGCCGCATCATGGGCCAGTCTCGTTTCCTTGAAGGTGGCCTTTTGGATAGACCCGTTGCGCGATGTCTACGAGGTATGTGCGGCTGCAGGCACTCCTTATTGGCAGCTATTGACACCTGCAGGCTTTCACCATCTACACCTTCTTCCAGCTCCTCATTAACTTCATCGGCGGCGAGCGTGCTCTGATCATTCTGATGCACGGTCGCCCTCCAGTACCCCACCTATGGCCTCTGAACTATGTCTTCTCGAAAGTCGACATTTCCGACCCCCATACTTTCCTTGCCATCAAGCGAGGTATTCTACAATACACGTGGGTGAAGCCGATGCTTGCCATTGCCACCATCATCATGAAGGCAACGGGCACATATCAAGAGGGCTACATTGGTCTGACGTCCGGCTACTTCTGGAGTAGCTTGATCTACAATATCAGCATCACAGTGAGTCTGTATGCTTTGGCCATGTTCTGGGTCTGCATGTCACACGACCTTCAACCCTTCCGTCCAATGCCAAAGTTCCTGTGCATTAAGGGCATTATTTTCGCTTCGTACTGGCAAGGCTTCTTCTTGTCCATCCTGGTCTGGCTGGGTGCCATTCCAGATGATGTTCCGGGCTACACTCCTGATAACTTGGCAGCCTCGATTCAAGACGCCCTCATCTGCTTCGAGATGCCCTTCTTTGCCATCGCTCATTGGTACGCCTTTTCCTGGCATGACTACGCCGATCGCACCATTTCTGCTGCACGGATGCCTGTTAAGTATGCTCTGCGGGATGCCTTCGGTCCCATGGATCTCATTCAGGACACAAAAGATACTTTCGCTGGAAAGCACTACGAGTATCGGTACTTTGATGCGCGCGATAATGTTCTTGCCCATGAAGAATCAGGCTCACGTGTCGCTCGCATGATGGAAGGCATGCGTTACGAGAGAGGCGGCAAGGGCAAGTATTGGATCCCAAAACCTGGCACCGATAGCAGGACGCCTTTGTTGGGCAGCTTCGTGTCGTCGAGTCGGGCAAGGGCAATGAGCCCTGGCGCCCACAGAGCTCTAGAGGCGGCAAAGAAGTATGGTTCTACCGAAGACGACTTGGAAGAACCTGAGCTGAACCCCGAAGATGAGCGGCTCTTCACTAATGCGAGGGCCCTTGAGTTCGGTGACTGGAACGTAGGTGACATATTTCTTTTTCCTCACTCGTGGACATTTGCGTGCACGTCTCTAGGAGTTCTCCCTTGCATTTCAAGGCAGTGTTACGTCTCGGCGAGACAACCTAAAAATGAGACTTTTCAACACTCAAAAGGCTAACGTAACGCAGTATCCAGTCATCCCGGCACACTATGCGTCGCGTGAAGACCGCCTGTATTACACTCCAAAGATGATCACAGCATCGACTAACCGTAACTTGATTCAACCAACGAAGGAGAATAAGCGACGCCGCAAAAGCCAGATACACGACATCCAGGAGCAAGTTAACAAAGGCAAACATCGCGGCAGCACCGCAAGCAGCGCTACAGCACAGAGCTCCAGCTCCAAATCCAGGGCCGGTAAACTGCGTCGACAAGATACTGCATCATCCGCCAGCTCTTTACGATCAACCAAGTCGGATCGCAGCCAGCTTGTAGATCTGGTTGTAGAGGATCGTGAAGCGGAGCAAATCGAGACTGTGCGCGCTCGCAAAGAAGGTGGGGCTGGCTGGAATGCTGCTGAGCCAAAGCATTTTGTGTACGTCACCCCTTCTCAATCTCTCACTAAAACTAAAACGCGGGGGCTGACATCACGCAGGCGGACGTACCCGGAAGACGATCAGGAGGAAGAAGTTCGAGAAGGCTTCGATCCGGACGTGCCGCAGCCGGATCAGCCTGAGCAGGAGCACAACCTTGACGCACCCTTCACCTTGGACGAGGGTCAACAAGGAGGCGTGACAGGGGATGAGGCCCGTCTCGAGTCAGACGAAGCCAGACAGTGGCAGACGCGTGATGTCAATGACGATAACCATGGACCACCACAGCCGAGCCCGCACTATGGTAGCTTCCGGGAGGAACGTAGCATCTGGGGCACAAGAGACGACTGAGCGGCAGCGAATTTGACATGCAGTTACGGATTTTCTTTCCTTTTTTCTCCTCACATTTTTTCCTCTTTTCCCTTTTTTATTTCCAGCGCACAAGCTTGACGGAGTTTGTTTTGTCTCTCGATAACGCGCCGTCTAGAACTTAGGGTTGGGATTGGGGAAGGACTTCTTTCATGTGGGGCTTTCGGGCATAGCGTAGGCGTTAGTTAAAAGAATGAGATCGCCGATACCCTCCAAAACAAGCATTCCAGCGCAATTTGTTCGCCCTTTTCTTTTCTATCTACGTTGAAGGTGTCCTGTCCGGTCCTCGCACTCCGAAGGAGACTACGCCACAAGTCGGAAAGTCAAAATGCGCCGGATGATCCTTTGCTGATCTTCCGCTAGGTAGGACGACGTAGCACGCGTTTGCTCGCTGCTCGGAGTCGCGATAGCCAGGGAATCCCCTCTCTTCTTGATGTTGGTTGCATCTCTTGGCGATGGTTGCTTCCGGTTGCCTGCCTGTATGTACATCAGGTATTTGCTTGCCCCTGCTAATCGCAGGTACAAATAGTAGCGGGAGGAGCCCGATAAAGCAGACGAGACTGGAAGCGGGATCATCGAGGTTCAAGGCTCATCAGGATACAAGATCGGGCAGCCTTTTTTTTCGGATGCGTAGCGTCGCGGGAAAGGATTGGCTTTTTTTTTCCTGCACGTTTTTGGCCCATGGGCCTTCCCTGTCGCGATCTCCATCAATCTAAAACATGCAGAGTCCGGGAACACGCCATCAACCTAAAACAAAAAGGTCGGAGGGGGGAAGGGATCGGAGGTATCGAGATAAGCGGGCCGGGGGGAGTTGGCTTCCGGCTTAAGGCAGGGAACTTAAGATTTTAGCGGCGCGATGCGCTAATGCATGTATAAGTTGGAGCCGTCCCACGCCGCCGCTCCTCGCTAAGCGAAGGGTGGAGGAGGATGGCGGAAGGGGCAGGCAGAGAGGGAGATTAACGTTGGTTTTTGGGCTGGATGTTGTCAGCGGCCTTCAAGTTACGATTGCTTCTCATCAGCCAGCGCCGCGTCGGGGGATGACAAAAAGCTGAGACAAGTCACGTGCGGTTTTGGGTAGGTGATGGAGCAAGTGGTAAGGATTATGCATGTTTCTATATATATGCATTAGCAGAAAGGTACTTATAGGGAGCCGCGTGCCCGATTGAGGCAGGAGGGCGGGCGCTTCGTGACAATCGTGACGAGAGGTGGTGCACGTCGCGCGGTACGTACGTGGGCCTTTTCGACGGCGCGGTTGCTTCGCGCACCGACTGCTGTTGCTATTTGTAGCGCAGATTTGAAGGGTTAAAGGTGTGGGCGCTGCGCCGTCGGCCGATTGTAGCACGACGTGCGCAAGTTGGCATGCAGGATGTCGGTGCGAGCGCTTGCGTGCCTCAGGTTGGACCAGAAGGCCGCTCGGACTGGCTGCAGAGCTCAGGCAAATATGGATGCGGCGAAGGTCATTGGGGACGGAGACTGGTGAAGATAGGCGAGGGAGTGACTGAGGTGTCTCTGCAGTCATGGTGTGGGTTTTGTCTTGGTGAAATGTTCTGCGTGGTACACTAACGGCGTAGCCGCCGTTGTCGCGGCTTCTCGTTCGCTTTCGGCAGACTTTCTATTCTCCGAAGCTCGCACTGGTGGTGTTGTGGGACTTGTGCAAGTACCGACGATCCAGGGTCTGAAACGATGGTGGCGAGGCTGCTGGGGGCAAGCGTGCGGCGACCAGAAAGGTTGTGAGGCTAATGCAGGTACATGTGCAACCTTCTTTGCATTCACGAGACCCGGGGCTGCTCAGCATTCTGTGGAGGTCCGGGTGTTGGCTGACAGCCGCATGTGGTTCTGTGGCGACGGCCGGCGGGCTTCTGCTACAACAATGGGTGTTTGATGGGGCGGGGTGGCAGCGGGGTGTTGCGTCGACTCGGTGAAGAAACAAGTGGTGAGAGATCAAAAGTGGAGCGGTCGCGCAGTCGACGGGCTTCGAGCCACTTGCTGGCGGGCAGCGATGGTCAAGCAAAGCAAAGCTTCCCCGCCGGCGCAGACGTGGTCGCCGTTCTGCAGCGGATGATTGCCCGGGAGCAGCGCTGGGGAGCTGGGCCGGCCAGGGCGGCGGGCCCGGGAGAGGCCAGCAACGCATCGCGCACTCGCGCCCACGACCATTGGGCGACAGGCAGCGGGGGAGATTCCAGGCGGCGGGTCGGACACGTTCATCCCGGAGATCAGTTTCTGATAGAGCGGGCGACTGAGAGCCAAGGGAAGCCGCGACCGAGCGACGGGCTGCAGCTGCCGCCAGCGCTAAGCTCGCGAGCCCAGGGGCCGGCAGCCAATCGCGCCTCCGCCAGTGCGTCCGCTTGACACCACTGCAAACCGCTGCCCATCACGCCTCGTGGTCGTGGACTCGCTCAATTGGAGAGCCCCGGCCAGCCCGCATCGCCCCAGCGCCTGTCGACTGCCTTTCATTGGCGCCCAGAGCCGTGAGTTTGCCCGGCACCGACAGCCCACCCGCCTGTGAGCCCGTTTCGCATCATCGTTTGGTCGACGCACTTAGTCCCGCAGCTGCGGTTTTGAAAAGCCCACGATGCCCCTGCTCTCGCTGCCTTCCTTTCCTTTCCGTCCATTTTACCTTCTCACCTACTACGTTGCTAGTCCCGCCTTAGAGCTTCTTCGCCACCCTGCCGAGGCGAGACGGTCCTTCCTTTCACCTCTTTTCTATTTTCATTCACGGCCTCGCTGCGCGGGCCCTGCTTTGCTTCATTGTTGTTGTCTTCGCACCGCCTCTCCTTCCCTCCGGGCAATGTATCCTTAGGTCCTCCCACCGACCATGGGAGCCAATCAATCTGTCGAGGCTGACGGCAATTCTGGATGGCTGGCCTCATCCCCCTTCGCCGGGTGCTGCGCGCCCGGCAATCGTTCAGACGAAGAGGTTGATCCTTTTCAAACTAATACCGGTGCGTCTGCCTGTCGTCCGCCTTGAGGGTGTTGCGACTGACTCCCAGCAGGAAACGGACGGAGAAGGAGCATAACAAACGAGCAGCCGCGGTCACTCCGCCCGCTCCTGCTCGACTCCGCGCGCCAGCTACCACGGCCATCCACAGGCCAGTCAATGAGGCAATGGGTCGGCACGCGCCAGGTCGAGTCGCGCACTCCCGGCTATCCGCACCTGAGCATGCGCGCAAACAGATCGAAGAACAGTCGCCCGGTGATATCAGCGCCAACCGACTTCCGCCATCTCGACGGCAGTGGCACTGCACTTCCCCAATCCGCTGCTATTTCGAGGCCAGCAGGTCGCCCCGCTCAGATTAACACCCAGCCAGCCCCTACTTTGCGCAGGAAACCCAACTTCCGTCCGCTGCAACTGTCCATCTACCTTCCCGACAACCAGCTCTCCCCTCTGCCGGACTTTACCAGAAATAGCTGGGACAAGAAACCGGACAGGCTGGCGTACCCAGGGCAGGCGCATGTGAGGAACAGGGCAGACTCGATGTGCTCTGAGGCCCCGTTCCGCATCCCAAGGAAACCGATTCCGTCGTATGTTGATGGCTGGTTTGGCGAGGATGGTGCCGATGCCAGGACCATCGACATCCCGCTCCGCCCGGTCGTCAAGAGGTCCAGTACGATGCCCATGCTTGAAAGGCCCAGGACCATCACCGCCGATCTCTGCACCCGCGATCGCGAAACTGCATCGCCCATGCCAATCTCAGGACCGTCATCTCCGCGTATGCGCTCCAACACACAGCCTCTCAACCCCTCTCGCAGCCTCCGTAAACGACCGTCGTACAGGTCGCCACGCGACAGCGTTGAAGACGCCATTAATGAGCTCAACTCGATCGTCGAAGAGCGCCGTGCAAAGAAGTCCGCGTCGAACTCGCCCAAGCAACACCATGTGCCGGCCCTTGCGCCCAACTTCAAGATGCACGTGCGCTCAGAGACGCTCTCCGACATTGGATCCGCACTTTCTATTCCATTCACTTCCAAGCCCCTTCCTTCTATTCCACCTTCTCCCGTAGCGGAAATGGACAGGGATTCGGCCTACGATTCTCCCGCTATTCGTTCCGTGAGCAATTCCGTGAGCAACTCTCAGACCGATCTCCTGACGCGTTTCCCCCCTCCGCCTGACCAAACGAGCCGCAACAACTCCAAAGGCCGTCTCGTGGACTTCATGCGGCGCCGCAGGAACAACAGCTCCCTGGACTCGTCGGAAACCCTGACTTCTTCCAAATTCAGTCATACTCGTACCGCAACCGACGACACTTTGAACTCTTTCGCTTCTTCCGTCACTGCAACTTCCGACAGCCCCTTCTATCATGGTCCTTCCCCCTTGGCCCTTCACTCTACTTCCAGGTTTGATACCTCGCCATCTATCGGCTCCACCGCTGCGAATTGTCCCACCAACTCCACAGTCTCCACTCCTGCAACTATCTCAACGTTTCATGACGACGGCGAAGAAGAGGAAGAAGATGAGGAGAACTCGGACGCGCGGAGCTCTACTCCGGACACCACCGTGTCCACCCCGGCCGCACCGCTGCCCGCAGGCGTTAGTCCACGTAACCTTAGTGTGCCAAGCTTTGGTGTTGCATTGGAGCGTCGTGAGCGGCAGGGTAAGAGCTGGAGTGCAGTGGTAGAAGAAATGGACGACAAAAGGGTCGAAAATGGGGAATTCTTGACATTTGAATCCGCTTATGTCGAGTCAGATGACGAAGAAGAACATCGTGGCCGATCCAGGTACAGCGCCGTTGGTGTTGCCTTTTAAGTGTCACTACGACCACGATTCCTCACATTTCAGGGCCCCATTTTTTTTTTTTTTTTGGGAAGAGATATCTCTTCAGGCTTTAATGTATTCTCTTGTCTTTTGGTGCTATCGGTCTCATCGACTGTATAGTTTCGTTTCGTTTGACGTTTGATGGGTTTTATTTATTTCCTCCCACAAACGATAAAAAGAAAATTGTCTCTCTGAAAACTGGGTTTTCTTTGGGAGTATGGAATCGGTTCGGTTGGATTGGTACACGCTTACAGAGAGGGCCTGGGATGAACGGGTCACGGTTTGAATGGTTGGATGACTACAGTTCGATTTTTCTCCCTATTCATCTTTTTACTATCGCCGACACTTTTTTCCTTTCTACAATTTCACCAGACGTCGGATGAAGGTCTGAAGGGTCCATCCTTGATCAGGATCGGATTTCGCAATCTGTTTTGTTGATGAATAGTCTTCCTACCCCCTTTCTCCAAACGATTCGATTCCCATGTACAATGTAGATAGCTCAGTTATTCACTGCCCACATACCCCCCCGCCTTTACCTACTCACCTACCCACCTAAATCATCCACCTATAGTCTACAGACACTCTAACCTAATAATTACAACCCCGCCCGTCACTTAATCCCATCTGACATGCTCTGATTTGACACGGTGCTCCTTCTTCACCCGAAAGTCATTATCATTCTTCCCTCACTAAGATTCCCTCTTACTCCCCACGTTTCCGAAAAGCCCAGGCCGGTGACCCAACACCAACCACTCTCTTCTCTCTTCCTAAGGTACCCATTCGGTCGCTACCCCTCACTTGCGACACATGTTACTGTTGTTCTTCTTGTTCTTCCTCTTCCTCCCGAAATCTCGCGGGCCGTGCCCCTCCCGCCAGCCGTTTCGGAGCCATCATCCTTCGTCAGGAAAGAGAACTGCACCATTCTAGTTAAGGTCGCCTCAAATCAATGGCTGCGACGGCGTCCCCACAATCTCAAAACATCGTTGATGTTCGGATGGCGGCGGTTCCGGAGGGGTGCGGGGCACGGTTCGGATGGAGGGAGGGAACGGAGTGTGGGAGGATTTTCTTTGTGGGTTCGGCTGCGTTGCGACGTTTGTTGCGTCGGCGGGCGTTTTGGGTTGGGAGGGCAGTGTGTGTGTGTGTGTGTGTGTGTGTGTGTCTAGGTGGATGTGTGTTTTGATGCTTGGCGATTAGGGCCAAAGGAAAGCATTGTCACTGTGCCACAGTGAACGGAACAATTTTTTGGGTGCGGGAGGTGGGGGATGGTGGTTGGTCCGGGGATTGGATGGGCGGGCCGAGGATGCGGGAGTTGGGTGGTGATACTCATCGATGTTTGGGTGAGCTTTTTTTTCTGTGGTGGGTTTCACATCCCCTCGTTCCTTCCTCGGTTGCTCTTCGAGCAACGCATGGTTGATAGAAAGTCGGACTTGTGCGGGTTATTTCACCGAGTGCGTGGATTGCGTCTTGCCATGTGGACTGGTGTTTCACTCTTGATGGTTAGGCTCCTTCTTCTCGATAGCGGACCAGCTCGTCTCCATTTCTCTTCATGATTTGGGCTTAGGAATGGTGGCTAAGTCGCTGTAGAACAACATTAATCGTCGCGGGAGAAATTTATTTGGGTAAGGAGACTATTGAGCGCCATTTGCGGCATGTGAAGATCAGGGAAGAGGAGATGCGTCATTCTGAGGAAATTTTCAGTTAAATCAAAAACGGAACTCCCCAGGAAGGCTTCATGTACGTATTGAACAGCTTGAGGAGAGGGAGAATCCGGTTGCGGTAAAGGATATGTGCTTGAGCGGTTATCAGAGTCATTAGTTTTGTCACTTTTCTGGTTTTTCTAAACTCAACAATAACCCACGCAGCGATTTCCTGTTAGTAGCATTCGCTTTGGTTTGAATTATTTCTCCGGTAGTAGTATGGGCGAGAAAGAGCGTTTTTGCGCCAGAGCAATGTTGAGTGTATTTGTGCGCTTGTGAAGCCCAGGTACCAATGTGTTTTTTTTTTCACACATGAGCGCAAGTCAAAAAACGTGGAGAAGGTTCAAAATAGATACTTAGTCCTCCTTTCATATTTTACTACCTTAAGATGACAGGATTGAGCCCGTGAGCGGCGTTCGAGAATGCGTCTAAAAGGGAAATATGGGGGAAAGGAGTCTGCGGGCACCGGCCCAGCGCCAGCTGCTGAGGACTGGCAACCTAGGATTATTCGTACAAGCACTACCCCATGCAGGTATTCCTAGAGTCTCATCGGAGTTCGTACCGTCGGATTTCCCCCGCTTATCATCAGCAATTCCCGCGTCATCTTACCACTGTTCTATTGGGATGTAAGCAAGGTCTTCCAAGTGAAAAATTTGTAGTAGAAATGAATTTCTGACACAGCTCACGAGGCTGACGCTTGCGTGGCGGAGCTTAATTGACATTAGCATCTTTCCGTGATCTGCGTTGCTGCAGACTGCAGCGACGCTGATGTCAGCTCCGCGGAGCTCTTCCATCTTTATTGACTTCGCGCCCCAAGAGCAGAAACCATCAAACCATCTCCGCCTCTTTGCCATCCAATTGCCCAGCATTCGTGCTTATAAGCTGAATCAGCATGAGGGGCAAATTCTGTTGTCAAGATCCTCGGTCCTGCTATGGCTACACGCGGCGGGGAATTAGGTGTAGACTTAGAGGCTCGTGCGTGAAGGAATGACGAGAGCAGCTACCGCCAGAAAAAGGAGCGGATTGATGCCGTGCACCACGTATCGTGCTTTGGAGTTGCCCTATACTCTGTAGGAGGCTGCCGAGGGGGGCTGTGGACACACCGGCGTTTGAAGATCTCGTAGCCCTGCTAGACAGAGGAAGCTTATTGCCATCATCAACGCACCGTAGGATTGCCACCCTGTATGTGATCGTCGATGAGACCGTTGAGCTCCTAGTGGGCATCTGCAGATCAGGTAAGAGGTTACAAACGGCGTACAGTTGCTACTACAAGTGACGGGCAACAAAACTCGGGACTTCTGAGTCCTGAGCAATCAAGCTCGTGGACAGTTGTGACCTCATAGATGACATTCGATACAGTCATGTGCTTCTTAGATCATACGCTGTCAATTGAAAACGCAATTCTTAGTTACAAAGAGCAGGAATACATCACAGCACTTGAAGTAACCACTTTTTTTTATTCCATGTGCATAATTGTTCATACAATTCACTATTAGATCAAACGAAAACGCGTCTCCGGAGCCTAGATCCGCGGTAAAACAGAGGAAGGATACATTTAGTCCTGCTGCCTATGTTAAGTCTCTCGGTGTCATAACTTGGACAAAGGACGACTATGTTACACCTTTCTTCATTCGCAAAGGGAACGGAGCATGAGTTAAGGCGGTTGGCAGAGTCTGTTTTAGAGGGTACTGGAACGATGGGATCACTATCATAGCAAAAGCCGCCCTCAACTCCCCCTCTCCCAATCGAGGACACGTAGGTAGGAAGAACAGCTTATGAAATAAAAAAGACACGACCGGGACAAACGAACTTCCCAATAACACTGCCATACAAAGTACTGGGAAGCTGTAGCAGACAGCGCCTTGGGACAAGGCGGGATAGCCGACATAATTAGCAGAAGAGTCGTGGAAGGGACAGGCGTGCTCCACCCGCCGAAGATCTGTCCATTATCTTTATACTACGGGCCAGCAAGAAATTGGAGCTGAAGATTATTCACCAACCACAAAAACGGCCAACGACGAAGACGGACGCCGGCTGAGGGCACAGCAACACCAAGAAGCGCGTTGAGGATCCCGAATTAATGCGGAGGGCAACAAATTCCGGGATGGCGAGGATTCGGTGGAAGCCTGACGGCAGATGAGATTTCTCGGTTTCCCTTCTCCTACTCAGACTGAGCCTAGCAAGAGACGTGAATTACAAACACTACGCAAGGCATCCCATCGGAAGCGCGGAGGGGCTGGACAGAAAAGCAAAGTACGAAGAAGGACAGAGAAGTCAAAGGTCGGACGATCCTGCAGATCGACATCTCCCTGCGACCGCTCAGAGTCCGTAAGCCAACTTCAGCTTGTCAGCCGCAAACCGTCGGTCCGGCAACCGCCGGCCGCACGGTCCGCGGGGAAAGCTGGAACCAACTGCCGCGATTGAGGGCGGTGACCGCACTCCCAGCTTCTTGTCTTCTTCTTGTTTCTTATGGCGTGAAGGGGTGGTCGGTCATCCAAGAAGACGGCATTGTTTGCTCGAAACCGGGCAGAATCCTGTCCCACGGCGGCAGCGGGCCGAAGCGACCGGTGCGGGTACAATGCAGCCTTGACCGTGGAGTTTTGCCCTTGGACCGAGTGGCTGCTAGACCGGTCAAAGGGACCAAGGTTGTGATCAGGAAAGGAGCGAGCAAAGGTCACGCAGAACAAGCGAGGCGCTGAGGTGACGAAGGAGGGGGTTTCCTTGCGTGGCCACGCAAACGGAGGCCACCGGTGGCGTTTGGGCATCGGGTGACCAACTGATTGACGATTATTCGCTCGAGCATTATCCAACGATTCCTCACCTCATTTGGGCATTCAAAATCAAGGATGCTCGCCTCCTTGGGTAGCATCTGCTTGTCAGTGGCCAGTAACTGGGTTGGGTCGTCGTGAGGCTAGCGACACTGTCTGCGTGTATGTCCGCCGCAATTGCGGCTGTTGATTGAACAATGACAAAAATTAGAAATGCCCCTGGAAGGCATACTTTCAAAATGGAGCGTGTCGGTGGATATACTGTCACACATCAGCCTTCAGCGGAAAGAAAATTCAATAAATGGCCGTGCAACGGCATCCAGGCAAGCGCTCTACATGCGCTCAGCTGCGGGCGGCATTGCATTAAGTTGCCACAGCTGTCAGCACTTGTTTGGCGGGACAAATAAAGTCAAATGCAGCTCCAAGGTTCGTGGGATTTCGTTGGACCGATAGATCGCCCCTTTCTTCGGGCAGCAATTTCAACAGGACGCTGTTGGAAGTACGGCCGCCGCGGTGCATGACCGCTGCATGCGCAAATACGACGGTACCAAGTCGCTATTCCGCTGCAGCTCAATGAGTAGTAGATATTGCGGTCCCCGTAAGCCGTAAGGGGACCGTTGCGACCTACCCAAACGAGGCAGGCTGGGCCCCGAGGAGCGTGGCTCGGCCAGATCAATGCACAAGAGCAGTGGAAATTGGTCGTGCGACAGTGGCCGAGGGAATGGGGGCGCTGGCCGCTTCCCCATGGCGCCTGGGCAAGGCGAGAGGTGATTGGGTAATCGAGGCCTGGCCGGGCCATTTGTGCGTGCTGCTGCGTTCTGCGGACCGTCTGGCGTTTGCGGACGCAAGAAAAAGATGGGCCGATGCGAAGATCGCGATTCATGTCGGCCCGCGCATCTCCCGCCAGCGTGTTTAAACCAGCAGCCAACCCCGGCTCGTCGCTCCCTTTTACATGCGTCAGTGGCAGCGTGTAGGAAGTACTTCCGGGAAACCCATTTTCTGTCAAGATCCAACTAGTCCCTAGGGCTCCCTGCTAGACGTTCCGCACCCAGGCCCGGCCTCGTAAACGGCGAGGCTAACTGCTTTGGACTTACCGGTCAGCCGCTCAACGGCTGTGACGTGCAACGGGGAAAGGACGACGACGAAGCCGTGCAAGCTCGCCGTGGCCCAAGCGTGCCTCCATCTTTCACTGCAGGCTAACGGCCGGCTCCCGCCTGCGGCAGATACGCACGTACTCAAAAGTAGCTGCTAGCTGGTCTTGGTACTCTCGGTTGCCGTCCCCGGAAGCCCTAAATCGTCGAGCGTAACCGTTAGGAGTCCTGCGGCTTTGCTGATTGCCTTACGGAGTTCCGGACGTCGAGGGGGCGGTTTTCTGCCCTCGTATTGCGCCGGAGGGCCCGGCTGCCCTCGGACGCGCGTCAAGAGCAAAGCGATCGGACTGTATTGGCGGGCCGGAGCTGCTGGGAGCCGGCCCTTCGTCCTGACGCTCGACGCGAGGCACCCGACAGCCTTGAGGCAGTGCTGCGCCACACCACTGGCGGGGATTTTTATTTTGGACACCATGACACACATACCCAGCGCCGTCGGGCCATCCTCGGGTCGCGAGCACACCAGGAGACGTCGATGACGCACGCCCAAAGCAGATGACCGAGGCTGCAGCGCTTTGAAAGGGGCGCCGCAGGCATTGCCTCGAGGCCGCCGCCCCTCGGAGCGCCCAGCTCACCGGGCCCCGTGGAGCGCGTGTGTTGTTTTCAACCTGCGACCGCCAGACCTTACGGCGGGCGGGCACAGATCCCTGCTGCACGATCCTCGGCCACGGCACTTTTGGTCCTGGAGAGGGCGAGCAACAAGCGATCACCGAGCATCGACGAACGTGCTTACAGGCGGGCGGCTGACTCATCGGCACTCGGAACCTGGCCGTTGGAAAGGCATCCTTGCATCACTTCAGATGGAGGACAGCATGACCAGCGCCCGGCGCGAACCGACAACCAGGTCCAAAGGGGTGGTTCCACAGAGCAAGCGCGCAGCTGCTGTCGTGAAGGGTGCGGTGCACCCGGAGGTAACCGGGACGCTCGCATTCCAGCCGTGAGCGGCCGCGAGCAGAGCTTCGTCGTCGCCCCGGCTGTTGGATCTGCTGGAATGTCAATATGCAGACGGCCAAACCGGGTATCTGGTAATTTCCCATGCAGAGGCAGAGAACCCAGCGGACCCAAGGCCGGCAGGCTCTGGGGTTACGAGGAGCATACTCGAAACGCACGAAAGGGGCCCGGGTGGTGGTCAGCAGCGCGAGAGGTGTGCGCCAAGGGAGAAGAAAGCGACGTCGACGCCTTGGCCCAGGCCGGGGCTCGCGAAACCCGGGCACAGCAGCGGCAGCCCAGGAATTCGCGAGTTTGGAGGGCTTACCATGAAGCCGGAGCCCGGCAACGCGAAAAAGAAGCATGCGAGGGGAGCGGCGATCGAGCGGGCGTCAAGTCTGCACGTCTCCGTTCTGGGAAGTCTGACGGCGCAGCAATGGGCGGACAGAGCATCTGAACTCTGCGATATGCACCCTGGGGCGCGCAAGGAAGAGAGCGGAGCTTCAACATCGCCAGCCGACCATCACTCGCCTGATACGACCGGGCGGGTTTGATCGACGCGCGCAGCAAAAGCAGCACAGCGCGGCGCAGAACAGAGTAGCGGGCGCGCAGCTGACAAAGAAGAGCGGTCGAGAGAGAGAGGGGGGTGAACTCCAGTTCGCGGGCAGGCACAGCAGTTCTTTCCAGCGGATGCAGGTCTCACCTCTTGTCGGTAGGCGAGCGACCCGGGGCCATGGGCGGGCTCGTTGCTGCGGTGCATCTCGCGTCTGCCCGTCGCCAGCGCGCCGCCACCGATCCTGTGCAGCCGCCTCGCGGCGTCGCCATGCCCAATGGAGCGGGCACGGCAGGCGGCCGTCGAGTGCGGTGAGGGCGCGCGGAGCCTGCGGTTGGAGAGCGCGTGCGGGAGCGGAGATCAGGGGGGATGCGGTGGTCTGGCCCTTGGGCAGGCTGAGGACGCGGCCGCGAGTAAGGCGTGCTGGGTGGGGATGGCGCAACGCGCAGGCCGCGAGATGAGCAGAAGACGCGGACGCAGACGAAGCGGCAGGCGCAGGCGCAGGCGCGGACACGCTGGAGTCGTCGCCGCTCGTGCGCGGGGAGGCTGTCGCGCTGGGCCGGGCGGGCTGGGCTGCTGCTGGGGCGGCGGGCGGGGCTGGGGCAGGGCGGGCCGGGGGCGTTTGGGTGGTGACGGTGCCTGCATGAGCTGGTGCTGTTAGGCGTGAAGGGCGCGCATAGCCGGCTGCTGAGTGCGATCGTGGCGCAGAGGCAGCGCGAGAGGCAGCGCGAGAGGCAGCAGCACGGCGCCCCGACGGGCAGGGCAGGGCAGACGCAGAGGCCCTGGCGCCGCCCGCTACTCGCGGAGATCGACACAGCCGCCTCGTTCAGCTGGCTTACCGCCTCGGGCAACCGCGGGCTTTGATCTAAGTAAAGAGCCCGCGCACGCAAGGGAGCACCGGCCTGCCGGGCCCCGCGATGACGAGTGCGCGCTGGGCTGGCAAACGCGGCCGGTGGAGAGTTGGCAGCAGCAGCAGCAGCCCGGCGGTGGGCCGCGCGGGCCGGCGCTCTGGCGTGCCTCGTCGCCCGTCTGGCCGTCGCTGCAGCGCCGGCGGCTGCAGCAAAAGAAAAGGCGCGCGCTGCGCAATATATCTACAACGGCGCGCGGTGGTGAATAGCGTTGGGTCGGTGGAGCGCGCAGGGGTGCCTGCATAGAAGCCGCTGGCGCTGGACGTCGGACTGACCACCACCATCCCAAACTGCCACTCCCAGTGCTCCCCCAGCTCCGCCCAGCGCCCCCCCCCCCCCCCCCCCCCGATGCCCATCCCTTCGCACCGGCCACGGCCACGGCCGCGCTGCCGGGACGCCCGTGGCCTGCTCCATGCTCGCTGCGCTGACCATCAGCAGCGCCTCAGCGCACGCGCATTGGCTGCGCACCGCGCCAGTCCAGCCTCAATGCCTGCCAGCACCGCGCTGCCCGCTGACTGGCCCCGGCACGCCCTTCTTCACCCTCTCGCACTGGTGATGCTGATATATGCCCGCCCGGTCCCGTTGCGCTGCCCGCCTGCGGCTGGCGTCGCGCTCCCGTCCAATTTCTCGACGTCACTCGTTTACATATCTCGCAGCACCGCCGCTGCTGGTGAAAGAGAACCTGCTGCCGGATTGTGACTCAGCGCTCAGGCCCGGGAGAGCTTCCATTCCCACCGTGTGTGTTCAGCCGGCATACGACGCCCTGCCTCGCCCTCCACCAGAGCCCGCTCCACCTCTTGCCCGCCGCGTGGCGCCCCGGCCCCCGTCCATCCTGAAAGCTGAAGACGCAGAGCCGCACGCCCCGCCGTCCAGACACCACCGCGCTCGCCTCCTCGCCCGCTACGCCTGTTCTGCACCCCCTCTCGCCCGCAGGCTGACTCAGTGAAAGCTTACCGCTGACTGTGTAAGTAATGTGCCCTCCCAGAGCTCCATGCCCCAGGCACGACAGCTCCGCGACTCACCCTCCGCATCCGCTCGCCCTCTCCTTGCATGTTCAGACACCCGTCAAGCTTCCCCTACAGACCCAGCCAATCCCCCTCCCCGTTCCCAGCTGCCCGGTTTGACCTCTCCTCCTCTATCCTGACCGCATACATCGAGGCTAGTCTCACCCGCTCGCTTTCGGCATCATCCACCACGCCCGCCCACTCTTCGACTCTTTGTCCTCCCGGTAAGCCTCCCCAGCAGCTCTGCACGTTCGCGAGACTCGCGGCTGTGTCCATACCTTCTCATCGCCAATTCAGGTTTCTTCTCCGCCCTGCCAAAGCTATTGTCACCGTCTGCCCGCGCTGCCTGCCCGAAACAGCTGTCGCAGTGGCTACACTAGGCCGGGACCGCGCCCGTGGGACATTTATCAAAGACCCCTGCAATCTCTTCCATCTCATGTGTTGTCCCTCATAGTCCGGTTCGACCTGTCCCCCGGGAGCATATTTCGCGCCTCTCCTGTTCGCGGCGCCCGTTTAGCTTGCAATCGTCCTTTCTCTGCACCCCTCTCCTATGCTAGGAAGCAATCCATGTATTGGGAGACAAATTCATGACATCCACACCCCCCTTGCATGTCTCAACTCTCCAGAACTCCACCCAAAGGCTTGATAATCGGAGCGCAACCCGTCTGACTCTGACTGACAACCAGCTCCGTCAAGCGGGCTCGCGTTGATGATACACACGTCCAGGTGAGTGACTGACTGACCGACTGACCGAGCGAGCGAGCGCGCGCATTTGGCTGGCTGGCTGGCGCTGCGCCGCGGCCGGGCCCCAACACGACCCGGCTGCCTGTTGGCCGCTGCCTGGACGGCGAGCAATTGACTGACCGGCGCACAGAGCAATTCCGCCTGCAAAGAGCTTCGAGGCACCTCTCATCGTTGACGAGGACTGCGACCCTTCGGAGCCGTCATCGCTGCAGTTCGGCCAAGACGGCGAACGAGGTGCTCTGGCTGGCGCTGGGCTAGGTGTCGCGCTACTGTCCATGTCCGGCTACGAAAAGACGCAGGAACCGTATGTGTATGGTGAGTGCGGTTGGTCCATCTGACTTGTCGCTTGCCAGGGCGACGCGGTCACATCCTAGCCCGGATCGACCCGGGACGTGTACACGTGAGGACTAGTTTGTTTGACTGACCACCCTCCATCACAGATTACGCCGCCACACGACCAAATCAAGAGCAGAGCTACCCTAGCTTCGCACAGCCATCATTCGCCTCGCAGTACTCAAGCGCGCAGGCGCGCCAGTCCCATGGTCCTTCGAGCTCCGAACAGATGCCTTTTATCTCTGCCCCCCAACTAGAGGCGCGTGATGTGACCTATCAAGCCCAGTACCCTTCTTATATTGATGCAAGGTCGCGTCATCTTCCGGAAATAACATCCTACAACCCGTCCAAGGCCCTGCATGGAGCGAAGCTCACCGTCTGCATCCGCACCACCTACGATCTCTCAATCACTTCGCCCGCCATCTACCCTTCCATAATGTTCGGAAACAAACGTTGTAGCGCCAACCTGGCCAAAATCGACCGCCACGACGGTCCCTACTTCCACTACGCAGTCACAACAGAAATTCCTCCTTTCGACGCTACCGGCTACATCGACGGCCAGATGCCCCTCCTCCTCAACGTTGACGACGAGTACGGCCAGAGCCTTGGAGTAGTCGAGGTCGGCGACTTCACGTACGACGACGCCAGCAGCTACCAGTCCTACAGCTCCTCCTCTCCTCAAGACATTTCGCGCAAGAGAAAGATCTCGGCAGAATCAACAGACTACATGCGCTCACCACCGAAGCGCACCTCAAGTCAACAGTTCCTACCCCAGCGGACAAGCAGGGCACCGAGCGCCTATTCAAACACACCCAGTTCCGACTCTCCCTACCTGCAGACCGGCCCATCCACCTCATACGCCTACCCCGGCCCTTACGAGAGAACTCAGTCGCAAACCCGATCATACAGCTCGCAGTACCAGCAACCGCAGAAGCTCCCCTTCCAATACTCCCCAAGCCTCGGAGTCGTACCGGGACCTGTGAAGAATTCTAGTTATGCCTCCTACGGATCCCCAGGCCAGACGCTCCGTAGTCCGTCACTCTACTCGACACAGATGTTGGGCCGGTCGCAAACGATGCCTTCACCTTCCTCACTGGCAAATCCACCGCTTATCCGCACCTCGACGTTGCAGCCCTCAGGCGCTGTGCCTGGAACAACACAGGCCTTCAACCCGTATGCAATGTATCCAAATTCAAAGGCGAACTTGAAGATCGAGGGCGACCTAGACACCATGGCCGAGGACTGGAGCCGGGAAGAGTGGGAGGCGAAGCGGCGGCTCGTTCAGTTTCGGCGGAGCCAGTCGGGTAGTACGATCACGACGACTTTTAAAGCGGTGTCACCGGAAGATCGGACGCCGCACAGCATCTGCATTAGCTGCATCTGGTGGGAGGAGAAACAAGAGTGCTTCGTCACAAGCGTCGACACGATCTACCTGCTCGAATCACTTGTTGCGGTACGATTTACAGTGGAGGAAAAAAATCGCATCCGCAGGAACCTGGAGGGCTTCAGACCTCTGACGGTCTCGAAGGCGAAAGCCGAAAGTGAGGAGTTTTTCAAGGTCATCATGGGCTTCCCTAACCCCAAGCCAAGGAACATCGAGAAGGATGTGAAAGTGTTCCCCTGGAAGATTCTGTCGCACGCACTCAAGAAGATCATCGGAAAATACGTATGTATATGAATTAGGCTCTGCATTGGCACATGCTAACGGCTGGCAGTCTGCAAGCTACTCCTCGACGGCGGGAGCGCTGCCTACGCCCGTAGCCAGCTACGGAGCTGGCGGACACTCGGACGCTACAACAGACCTGAGGCACACGGCGTCGCCCAGGTCGGCCTCAAGCACAGCAGCATCGTCGGTCTATCCGTCCGGCATGACCTCGACGGCACTGTCGCCCAACCTCAAGGCATCAGCTGGCCTGGGGCAATCAGCAGGCCCACCCGACTTGCGGGTGTCAGTACCGCAGCTGGGCACGGGCGGATCGTCATTGGGGCAATGGGGAGCGGCCCAGCACGCACCAGCGACGTACTCGACGGGGCTCTCGGGCGGCGCAGGACGAAACTCGTGGGATTTTGCGGCCTACATCGAAGCATCCCCGGCCGGGTCGACGACACTGCCCGGCGGGCAGGCGCTGCAGCTGCAGCGGACGGACATGGGCCCCGAGGGCGTGCAAGGCTCAGTGGCTGGGCCTGAGGCGTATCAGCAGTATGGTCAGCGGACCTCGCGGTCGTGAAGGAGAGGGTGTGGTGCGCGTCCGGCTGATCAGCACGACGTTGATCATGCGCCTTCCTGGCCCGCTGGGGCTGGCGGGTAGGCTAGCTGCAAGCGGCCGCTAGCGCCAACAACACCGCCTCGCGCCGACGACGACAGGCATCACCACCACTCCGACCAGTCTTCTCCCGCTCCATGGTCCACTGCGCTTCCTGCAGCCTGAGTCGGAGCACGCCACGGTCGCCCTGCAGCCGCCGCAGCATGATGCGCAGTCGCCAGCGTCCTCTCCACTCACGCCCGCCTGCCCACCTCTCCACAGCCCGCCCCGTGCACATCTCCCGACTTCCGGCTCGCCCATCTGGCTCCTTAGGACCTCCTCTCGGCTTGGCGCAGTCGATGGCTTTGAATGATCTTCTTCGGCTTTTCCTTCACTTTCTCCCGTCCGCCCCCTGCTCCACTGGTCATGGACTCCGCTCTCGATCCGCATCTGCTTGCTCTGGCTCTATAGAGCTTGCTTCGGGGCATTTGGCTTGGACAGGACTAGCGGCTCGTTCTCTACCCTCAGAACCCCACCTAGACCTTGCTTGCTGCCCTTGTCTCTTACAAGCGTGCCCCCTCGTATCACCACCGCTTGCTGCGGGGCTTCCTGCTTGTCCGCGTTGCGATTTGTCTTAGTTCTTTTCCACTCTTGGCTTCATTTCCAGGTAGTTTCCTTACGTTTGCACCATACCCATATTTCGCATGCATCAATATACCAGCATCTGTTACCGGGGAAGACCCACGGCGTCGCGCAAACTAGATTTTGGACGGTTCAATTGGCGGAGAACGAAGCGGTCGGCGAGGTTCTTGGATTTAGGCAAGGCATACAGAACATCACGGCGGCGTCATTGTCGTTCCACTTTTCTTTTCCTTTTTTTCGGGGTTGTCTTCCGTTCTCTGTGATTTCAATGTCTTCGATCTTTGCTTCATCATCACTTTTCTCCGTCATCTATTATCTCTTGGTCTGTGTGCATGGCCGTTCACCGTTTCTCTTGGCCCGCCATCGATGGCCCTGCCAATTAGTAATATACTTAGACTTCTACTTTTCTTTTCCTCTCTTCTTGCGCATCGGCTGGCTCCACTTTATTTCCACGACAATCAGTCCGATGGCGTCCGCCCAGCAGTGCGTGCTCGCCACTTCACTTCTTCCGCTCTCTTCTTTCGGCTAGTGTTTCTTTTCGGGACTTCAGCGATGGTGTGGCGGCGCCTTGGTTCGGAGTGCTTGTCAGCATATGCACGGCTTTTTACAGGGGTCCTCCGGACATGAGGACTGCAAGAATATCATAGAGGGGGAAAGACACATGATGGGTGAGCGGTTGGATATGGGACACACACTCGTTCACACGCTACGGAGGCGCACATGGGCATAGAATTGAGGGCATGAACTGCATGGCTAGGAAGGGACCGGGGATATCGGTGGGATTGTTATTCTATTGCTTCATCTCTCGAGGCGCTTTTCTGCGCTTTGATAGGCTGTTAAATCCGTATTCAGTCCACCACACCAACCAGGGTATCTCTCAAACCACCGTGTGCACATTTCTTTTTTTTTTCACTCCACGCCTTGTCGATGTTCGCATAACCTCCTTCTCGGAACCCCGTTCCCTGCAAGCCCGCTGATATGCAGCCGACCTTTTTTTTCTTTTTTTTTAAGACTAGGCACCGCTGCCTTGCTACTGGGCAGCCGCCGCGTGGCCACCACGATGGATGGAGGATAGGGAGTAGGAGGTGGCGTCAACTTACGTAGTCGCCCGGTGGCGGAGCCGAACCGACGATTTTGCTTTTCCATCTTTTGCTCTGTTCGTCCAAGCAAGCTGCTGCCGATGACCTCAACAACCACACCGTCTCGCGGAAGAATTTGCCCACGGCTTGCTTTTTTCCTCCCTGGCCGTGTGCTGTGTAGGTAACAATCCGTCCTGTGACGCCCCGCCACTACCTACCACGGGGCGTTTTCGACCAACCACCAAATTTCCGGTGTGCATGTGCAGTGATTGCTCCTCCGTCCAGTAGCAACGGCCATTCTGGAGCTAGTGCAGGCCTGCCTTTGTGCCCTGTGTGGGGGTGTGGTCGCGCGCACGCTGCGGTCTGCTGCCTAGCATCTCTTTCCTCGCGTGTGTCGCACGGCCGAACCCACCTCATCCAATCACCAACCCCGCCCGTCCACCATGATCCTCTCATCCTCCGCCTGGATGACTCTTTCTCCATCTTCTCCCGTTGAGATTCCGCGCACACGCAAGCACATCAAATGCCTCACCGATCAAGTCCCCATACAAGCGCCCTCACCGCAGAAATTATGCTTCGCCCGAACCAGAGGCGCCCCTTTGAGTGCGTCGAGGTGGGCGAAGGCGAAAAGCCTCGCGGAGAGTTTTCCAGAATCGGTCAAACGAACACTGGCGAGACGGGTGATGTAGTAGAAGCTGCGCCTACATTGACTTTCTTTGACACAACCTTATTCTACTTTTTGCAAGCGCCCGGGCCGCCGCGCCCGGGCCGCCATACCTTCTTTTTTTTTCCCCCATCCCTGTTTCCTCTTTTTCCTCCTCGTGCTTGTTCGAAATCCATTCACATCCGGTATGAGCCATTCTGCTGGGTAGTGCTTTCTGCGAGACTTCGACTGTGTGAAACCGTTACGCGCGGTTTGCACATACGCCCATAAGCCAATTAAGCAGAAAATGATGGGCGGGAACGAGGTGTGGAAGAAATCCGAAGGCTGACAACAGCTTGCGTTGCATGCCTATATTGCGTAACTCCATGCGTATATGCAATATTCTCTCTTCTCCTCCTCCTCCTCCTCCTCCTTCTTCTTTTTCGGTACAGACGGCGGCACGGATATGCGCGCCAGGCACGAGATTTGAGTGGTTGCCTACTTTGCGCGGGCACAGGTAATGAGGTCAATGGCTTACTCGTCGAATGAAGGGCGGATTGGATCAATGAAAATTCGAAATAAATGGCTGCGATGATTTATCTAAACGAGGCTCAATTTCTCCTGTATCACTGTCTCCTGGTTTCTCTCTCATTTCTCGAGCTGCTCCTCGATAGTTTGCCGGACAACCATTGCCTCCCAGCTTTGCTCGAGTCCCCCAACGCGCTCCACCCATGGCCAACTTTCTGTGTAAGTCCACGCAGGCCTCAACCCTGCTCCGTTCCGTTGCCCGATATCCACCCACAGCCCGCCACATGCACGGTAAACAAAGCTGTCACTGCGGCTTCATATGTGCAGTCACGAAAGCAGGGACATGGGCAGAAAGGGATACCAGGATCTTGCTTATTAATACGCCCAATCCCCTGCCCAGGCAAAGACTGGCGGAACAGCGGGAGCGCTGCGAGGAAGTGAATCCTTCGCCACGCGAGAAAATCATTGGTGGCGCAATGCACCTGCTCTGCTGTGGCCCGCACAAGGGGGACGGGTGTGTGATGAACTGCTGTTCTTCCGTGCATCTGACGGGTGGGGTGCAGGAGGAATGTTATTGCTCGGTGGTGGTATTGGTCAACTATATTTCGTGGGCTGCGGTCTGTGACATGCGAGGGGATCCGATAATGACGGTGGGGCTGTTTGTGACGGCTGTTTCTTGGATGACTGTGATGGAGGAGTGGCAAGCCGCCCGGTGGGAGGTCCGTCGACCATACAATATTTTTCTTTCTCCATGTTGCGTTCGCACGATAGCTGAAGATTTGCTGTGGCACATGACGCTCTGGCCTTGTCTCGCGAGATGGGATGAGATGAGATGAATGCTCGTGCATGTGTGCGCGCGGCTGCCGCCGCATGCCGTTCGAACAAGGTGAGACAACGGGACGGGATGTCCTTCCCGCCTAAGAGGTGCCGCCGGTTTGTGATAGTGATCAGGTTCAGATGGCGCGCATGAGAATATGGTCAGGTGACTGTGATGGGATGGTACTTGTGGGGTGAGGGCGTTTGGGTTCATTGTAGATTCCGTGCTGGGTCGCCAGGCACAATGGTGAAAAAATTCCGCGCATCACAAAACGGGTTCCCTGCCAATCTCCTATTACGGCCCCACAGAAGTACATGCGTGGGGAGTAGAAGCATTCATCCGGACGTAAGTGATATTAATTTCCCTGGACATTTACATCCAAACGAACGCTTCCATCCCTCCACCCAAACCCCCCCCCCCAACACACACACACACACACACACAACGGGACGGGGTAGATTATAACACGTCGGTCGTTGCTCCCGGGTAGGTTTCTCAGTGTGTGGAATTTGGTGAATCGCGTGGCTGAGTCTGGCTTGCCATGGCTGCGGGCCCGGGCGGACGCACTGGGATGATGGGCGCGGGCATTGCCGCTGAGATCGGAGAGGGATAGAGAGTGTACCCGTCCTGCGATGGGCTAACTATGATCTGTGCGACTAGGTACGACTGTGATGTGTGACATGGCAATCGACGAATGATGGCGCATGTTTGGAGTGTTCCGGTTCGTTCGGCTGGCATCGGCATAATTTGAACAAGCACTTGTTTCCTTCACAGTTGTCTGGACTTGTATTATCGCCGTTTGAAGCCTTCTCTGTCCGGTGTAGCATTCGCTTGCAAGTTGCCAAAGCCGGGCGTTCGGTGACTGTGATGGTAGTCTGCGACACACGGGACCCATGCAACACACTGGTCAAGGTCGGGAACCAGGAAGCTGGCATGTGGACAAATAATCAATATTCGTACAGTGAATACACAAACTCCAGAATCATAGCTCGTCAGTAATGCCGCCCTGGTATCAATTCATTCCATTCCTCGCACCCTTAGTAATCGAATCTGTCTGGCAGAATAACCGGCGCGATCAGACTCCAGATATAGATACCGTAGCACGCCCACGCGCTTAAAATTTTCGCCCAGCTCGCCCAGTACGTGCGCCCGACAGCAACAAATCCATCATTCTCGGCGGTGGGGTCGAAATTCATGGTCAAAAGGGTAGCAACATATGTCGTTGCGAGTAGAAAGATGATATGGAAGAGCGAGTAGTTGTACTGTGTGGAGTTGCGTTCATCGTCGCGGTTGTGATTGCCGTCGTCAGACTCGTCGTCCGAATCATCATCCAAAGCGCTGGCCGGCAGACTACCGCTCTCGACGGCGGCACGGAGCGCAGCCTGGCGCATCTCCCGGCGACTTTCCGGTTGCTGAATAACAAGCCCATGCTCGTAGTCCTCCGTGGGAACAGAGGCGTAAGGATTGCCCTGGGCGCCAAGCGCCAGACCGTAGGTTGCGGCACGGGTAGTCGTATAGGCAACAGTCACAAAGGTAACAATAGCGCCGATAACGATGCTGGCCCGCCTAGTGCCCCGTGCGCGGATGAGTGGATTGCATTGGTGGTCATCGGGTTCCATTCCGACGGCAGACATGGTAAGGTAGGTGCAGTAGATGGCGACCATGGCGGACTGCGCCAAACCGGCTCGGGGGTTGACCTCCTGGACGCTCGGGTGGACGGATACGATCGACGCAAAAATGAGCAAAATCAGGTTGATCTAGAGCAGTAAGCATTGAAGAAAGCATCACGAAGTCCAAGCGTTTACTTACCGTGATAGCAGCCTGGTTCATGGAGCAGCCACCACGGGCGAAGAAAATATACATGACTATGGTCATGACCAGCGAGGCGACATACATGAATACAGTCGAGCCGATCAGAAGCCAGGTCCAGATCCTTGATCCGGTCGTCTCGATCTTGTCCTGGCAGTACTCAGCCCAGTTGTGGGCCAGGTCGACCAGGAGGATGAGGCCGAGCAGCAGGAACAGAATGGAGCCGATGAGGGCCAGATAGCTACCCCATGTTACGAAGAAGCCCTCGGGAATCAGGAAACTGATGACAATCAGGCCCAGCCAGGCGATAATCTTGGGGCCCCAGAAGCCGTTCTGGATGGACGCACGGCCGTCCTTCGATGACCTAACGCCAAGCAAAACGATGGCCAAGATGGCGTGGAAAAACCCAAGGGCGAAGTTGAAACGATGCACGGCGACGTATCCGTAGCACTCGGTCCCACCGCATTTGAAATCCATGTAGTCAAGGGTGAGGTGCTGTAGCTTTTTGATGGCCCAGTCGGTGAGCATAATCCACGAGACGATCGAGTTGACGAGCAGGATGAGCGCGTAGGCGATACGGGTGGCCATGCTGCGGTCAGTCAGCACGAGCGCAGACGAGGCAAGGAGAGGACCGGGTGGGTGCACCTGTTCTGGCACTTCCCACAGGCGCTGCAGACGGCAGAGCAGGTGGCGGCGCCGCAGCATGATGCGGCGAAGGTTGCGAGCTAGAGAGAGGTCAGAGGCGGGCGGCGGGCGGCGGGCAGACGGCAGGCACGTACGGTGCCCATACTGGGCAGGGCCAGGAAGGGGATGGAGAGCGCAGCTCCCATGGCGACAGGATGGTGGTGATGGCGGTAGTGATGCGGGTCGTGTTGTTTGTCGGACGGTGTTACGCAACTGTGCAGCGGCGGGCTGAGGCAGAGCGCGGAGGCCACGCGCTCCGGGGCTTGGCTGAGCCGCGCAGGGCTGCGGGCGGCACCCGCGACCCGGCTTGGGCGCAGGGAGCTCCAGTTATCTCCGCTGTCGCAAATAATGTCACGATGCGCACTGGCTGAGGGACGTGTGTACGTGTCAATCCCTCTCCTACTGCTCAGGAGCACGCGTCGGTCTCCGCAATCCTGCGTTTAAATCTAAATCCACCCCGGAACCAGGGTAGCTGTGGCCGCGTGTCTTATCAACAGCCTTCCGCAAACCTTCCTGCTCCGCGTCCTCCGCTGTCTCCCTGCTCCGCCCTCCGACGTCCGACGGCCTCAAACACCACCATACCAGCTTCAATGCCCCGCTGAGACGAACCGACAACGGCCGCCCTGAGTCTCCCGGACCTCGGACGCCCCAAAATGATCAAAGATCCCACCGACGAGCGGTCGCACCGCAAGACCCGTATTCTGTCCACCGTTGCTGCTGTCGTTGTGGCTCTGGCCGCTGGAACAAACGTGAGTCCGCCTATACGTCACCCGCGATACTCGCTGGATTCTGACTGCGTGCCCAGTATGCCTACTCAGCATGGGCGCCGCAGTTCGCAGACAGGTTGCGCCTTACTACCACCCAGAGCAACCTAATCGTAAGCTTCCGCTCAGCTCGCTTCCCCCCACTTTGAGGACAAGTCCTGAGAGAGATAGGGCGCCGCGGGCAATATCGGCATGTACGCCACGGGAATCCCAGTTGGCATGCTGGTGGATAGCAAAGGGCCTCGCCCTGCTGCCTTCCTCGGTTCTGCGCTCTTGTTCCTGGGCTATTTTCCGCTGCAGAAAGGTCAGTCGCGTGCCATTGCCTCACTCGCCCTTGCAGTGTACTCATGCGGAAATAGCGTACGACCATGGGCCGGGCTACATGAGCGTGACAACAATGTCGTTCTGTTCTTTCTTAACAGGTGTAGGGAGCTCTTCGGCGTCAGGAGCAGGCTTAAAGACTGCCGCTCTCAGCTGGCCACACCACCGCGGAACCGCAACCGCATTCCCACTCGCTGCCTTTGGCCTCAGTGCTTTCTTTTTTACCACCATTTCTCGAATCGCACATCCCGGAGATACTTCGAGCTTCCTTCTTTTGCTTTCCTTTGCTACCTTTGGCATGGTTTTTGTCGGCACATTCTTCTTGCATATCGTTTCGGGCTCAGCATCGTACACAGCCCTTCCGGTCAGCGAGACTCGGGCAGAACAACATCATCTTCATCGCACCAAGTCGAAAGACAGCAACACCAGCACCAAGAGCTATTACTCAGAAGCAGGTAAGCATAATCGTTCATTTGTTCGTCCGCGAGAATTGCTCGAGGGCAGCTGCCGACCCAATGCTGGACAGAGAACGAGGTGCCCGATGCGCCAGACAACGAGGCGTCCGAGTCGTCCTCGCTCATTTCTGAGCCTGGCGACATACCACCGCCGAAAACTACTGCAAACCATGATGATGAACACCACTCACATCGACCAGATATCTCAGGTCTCCGTCTGCTCCGCACAGTGGAGTGTTGGCAGCTCTTCACTGTGCTCGGTCTGTTGACCGGAATCGGTCTAATGACTATCAAGTAAGCTAACATCGAGCCAAAAGTTCTGGCTGGCAGATACTGATTGTCAAACAGTAACATTGGACACGATGCTCAAGCGCTGTGGTCGCACTATGACGACAGTGTCTCCAAGGCCTTCATTGGGGCAAAGCAGCTCGCTCAGGTCTCAATCATCTCCATTGGATCGTTTCTTGGCCGTCTGGCCTCGGGAATTGGGTCCGATGCCTTGGTCAAGAAGCTGAACATGTCACGGTTCTGGTGCCTAGTTGCATCAGCACTCATCTTCACTCTCGCCCAATTTACTGCTATGAGGGTCGAGAACCCCAACCACTTATGGCTGGTGTCGAGCTTAACAGGCCTCGGCTACGGCGCGCTTTTTGGCGTCTTTCCCTCAATTGTTGCTGACGCATTTGGCGTCCATGTCATGACGCAGAACTGGGGATTCATGACTCTCTCACCGGTCATCAGCGGCAACGTCTTTAACTTGTGCTACGGCAGCATCTTCGATGCGCACAGCACGCCGCTGGACGGCGGCGACCGCGAATGCAGTGAGGGGCTGTCTTGCTACCGGTCTGCCTACAGTATCACTTTGATATCCAGCATATGTGGCGTCTTCTTGATTTTGTGGACCATGCGCCACGAGCGCGCTGTCAAGCGGAAGGAGATGGAAGAGCGGAACGCGCACAATGCTTGAGCGCTATACGCCATGGCCGGACACAGTTCCGTCAGGTTTCTCGGGAGGCGTTGTAGGCCTCGGAAGAGATAATGGCCTATTCCAGTTCTTAGATTTCTTTAGCTATTGGCTTATACTGGTTCTTCGCTGCTTGCTTCACCTCTTTTTCCTTTTTCCTCGCGTAGACGGGCTGGCGGAAATCTTCGGTTGCGGATGGCTTTCTTCTGCGGGAGTACATTGGCGTCGTGGGGCGCGCATCCTATACTTGTGTTTTTCTTTTTCCTTTCTTCATTGCCGTTGAATCTTTCCCTAGTTATCTACATTCTCCTTTCACCTCTTCAAGGAACAGATAGCCGGGCAAAGGGAGGGCCTAGGCAGCAACGGCGGCGGCTAACGAGAGCGGCCGTTCGTACTCATCAGGAAAAAAGGATGGTCGCTCCACTTTCGGTGGTCTCTTTTCGAGACGTTCTTCCATTCTCCTTGCCCTCCCGTCGCGAGGAGTCCGCATCATCTTCTCTGTCTCTCCCTCTCTCTTCTTCCCCCCGCTTTTCGCATATGCTGGGCCCTGTGGTAGGACGTGTCACCAAGAGCCGGGGAAAGGGGAGGTTGGGACGTAGCATTGTCTATTTTCAATGCGTTTTTTTCCATGCAGTCGCCGATAAGCCGTCCTGTTTGCATGCCTGTCGTACTATGTGCGTGTACGTACGTACGTGCGTGCGCGCGTGTGTGTGCGTGCGTGTGTTGTGTAGCGCATCCGTTTTTTGCTGGCCGCCCAGGTCTCGCAAGGCATGTGGCGTTCTGAGACAAGGATGCCAGAAGAGAGACTGGCTGGTTTCTTCTCGTTCCTTTCGCTCGCGAACAGGGTGGGTGAGAGCGAGATGGGCAGGACGGCGGCACGCATGAGGGAGGGAGTGGCCGGCCGGGCGTGTGGCTATGTGTGCATGCATGTGTCTCGCTTTTGGTATCCGAGTGCGGCGGGCAAGACAAACAGAGAGAGGGAGCGTGTGAGAGTCAGACAAGGCACACAGAGACATGTCGCACTTCTGACAGCGACGGGCATGGAGACTGTACAACAGCGCGCACACGGCCTTGTCTGCCCGCCCGGCCCGCCTGTCAGACGCTGGCTGCTGGTGGCGGCGGCCTTTGTGGGTCCAACTCTTCACATGCTCGCGTCACCTCGCCTCCTCCCTGCGAACGGAAGGGGGAGGGGGCTGGAGCTGGTTGGTTTGAAAGCGGGGCAATGAATGCTGTGATGGCTGCACTGGCCGTGTCTTTTGGGCCGAGTGAGTTGCGCTGTTAGCTGATAGGTGTGAGCACCGGCGCCGCCGGCGCCAGAGGCGGGCAAGGGGTAGTAGCTGTTGCGTGGGATGGGAAGGAGCAAATGTTGTGCATGCGTGTGTGCGGCGTGGGCAGGAGGGAGGAGGGAACGCAAGGCTGTCTGGCCGGCCCTCTGCTCTGATTTCGTCTTCCCTTTGTTCATGACCGATGGCCCGCCTTGCTGTTGGCTGTTGGTGGTGCCTGCTGGGGCTTCCCTTTTCGGACTTTACTGCACGGTCGCTGAGGTCGTAGGATGTTACGCGTTTTGTAAAGTTTTCTTTTCCTTCAGGTCGTACCGGGTTCGCGTTCTCCTTAGGAGGTGCTTCGTGGTTGTGTGGTTGGTAACGTTGGTGACGTGTGGCTCGTGGGTGGTATTCTTGAGAGCTTCTCTGCGGCTATGGTGCTTTTGGAAGACTTCGGTGCAGCGAGTCGTTTCTTCCATGGTGTTTTGGGAATATTCTTTCTGTTATTCGTAGATGACAGACAATAGAGCATCGCCAACCTCAATTTAGGCTTGATTTTCTAGTGGACGAGCATGTTGAGCGAGGTTGTTTTCCATATACATGCTCCTGGATCGCGGTACGCAGCGTCGTTGCTGATGCCCTCGAGGCTTGTCTCGTTCACAAAAGTCACTTCGTCTATGCATCACCGGGTCATTCATAGCCCATGTAGTGCGTGAGATGAGACAAATGGGTTTCTTCACCGCTGTGCGTGGTGTTCAGCAGAAACGGTTGTCCACGACGGGTCAAACTGTTCTCGAGCTCCTTTGACTGAGACCATTCACGTTGTGCATATACTTTCTCAAATATCCATAAGTCCAGAGAGAACCCGCAGCTAGGATGAAGAGGGTGAAGTGGAGCGGATCAAGACGCTCAACAATGTGAAGGTATAAAAGCCAGGGCGATGTTGTTGCCGGAAGTGCACGGATCCAATCGATAAGTCGGCGGGTCCCCGATCTTTCGTCCCCACGTCGACACATCCAACAGCTTTTCAACCACATCTCCACCACACCTCGCCATTGCCATCGGACCAGCTCTCCTCAACCATTAGCCACGCGCCCAATGGCGCGCTCCCGCCTCCTCAGCCGTCTCGCCCGCGCGGGGCCTTACGTGCGACCGGCGCTCCAGTACGGCTATTACACGGCTGTCGGGCTGGCGGCGCTGGCCTTCGTGCGCGGCAACGTGGCCGAGGTGACGGGCGTTGAGGGGCAGTCGATGGCGCCGACACTGTCGCCGCGCTACAACGAGGCCGGCGAGATGGACCGCCTGCTCTTCAACCGCCTGGCACCCCCGCAGCTGCTACGCCGCGGCGACATCGTCACTTTCTGGGCCCCTCATCGGCCCGAGCAGATCAGCATCAAGCGTGTCATCGGCCTGCCTGGAGATGCCATCATCACCAGGGGACGGTATCCTTTCAAGAAGGTCGTGGTCCCGCACAGTCACGTTTGGGTCGAGGGCGATAATTGGAGGCACACGGTGGACAGCAACGACTTTGGGCCGGTGAGTGCGAATTCAATCGGGGGATTCGGGGAGGGCAAAGGACTCTTTTGGGCTGATTGTGTCTTCTCGATAAAGCTGCCAATGGGCTTGATACATGGCCGCGCCGAGTACATTGTTTGGCCCCCAAGCCGGATGGGACCGGTGCCGGATCCTAATGTCGAGTTCAAGACTTATTCAAAAGTCATTCCGGCCAAACATCCTTCAAGGCTACCACGCGAATACACTGACTGAATACTCATCCGAATTCTCTAACATTTATTGGAACAAGTGCATAAGCCGTCAACTTTCGAGCTCGAATATGCCATGCTCGTAGTAAGGTCTGAGAATGACTATTGCTTCGCTCTATGGTCCGCGGCATTTTTTGCACGCGCGAACGTCAGCCGGCGATGATGTCGAACCTCGCGCACCGCACAAAAGGGCGGATGGCTTCCCCTGGATTTCTCAGGTGGCGGTTACTACACCTTGACAATTTCGAATGAACATTGAGAAGCTCCACTGAAATCCATCTCGGACGATGACTGCATCAAGTTACAGAGGTTCGTATGCATTTTCTATTGAAGCGTCATATCAATGCAGAACTATGACATGATGAAGCAAACGACGATTAAATCCGTGTCCGCTGAGATCACTAAAACCTTGCGGAAAACAACGGCTCCCCCTTCTGCAAATTGCCCATCGTGGTAAAGCACTGCTGCAGCAAGCAATCACCATGCACATGCAACCTGCTAGTACAGAGGTTTGCTGCATCCAGTGGCTAGCGCTTAGATCCCTGCACAAGTTATTATTCTTCCAGCCAACGCTCGCAGGGTGACATGCAGCTTCTTGGCAACGTTCAAGTCATACCCACGGTCCTCAGTGGTAAGAATACTGTCTATTTGCCATCATGATAAGTATGCTTAGTGCTGACTAAACCGAAAAGGCCTCCGCACTACACGCGCCTAGCGCCCGCCTCGTTCTCCTCATCCTCGTCTTCCTGCATGCCTGCCTGCCCCACTCACCACCTAGTGTACCCTGTTAGCCGCAACGAACGCTCTCATGCGCTGCAGCACAGTCCTTACAAGACTATAGAACTCGTTATTACCTAGCTGGTTCCACTCCTCCCTCCTCCCTAATCGCTTTTTCCGTAGCCTCTACCGTGGTTGGCCGAGGGTCTCTGATACTGATCCTGTCCTCCATAATGCCCCATATATTCTTAATTGGTGAGAGGTCTCGTGAGCTAGCCGGCCACTACATAAGAGGGTTATTTGAATAAGAAATGGCTAGCTGCGTCGCGCGTGCCTTATACGCTGGCGCATGGTCCTACTGAAAGATGATAGGCCATGTCGTTACCTTGAGGCTCCATGCAGCGAACACTCGGATAAGAGGGAAGACGCGCTCTAAGAACGTATTAGAGGTAATTATGCTCTAGTTCTCACGCCTCTAGATGAGGAGATGGCCACGTGTATCGCCTCTAAAGTAAACCCAAATGAGCGCGTATGGTGGGCGTCGATACCGTGGCCGGATGTAGTCGTTATAACACGCCCCGTCCGTCCGTCTGGCCACCTACACGGCGTGGAGGCCGCCGCTGTGCGTCGCTGCTCCGTTAGAGAAGATAAGAGGCATCTTGTTGGGTACGGCCTATTCTAGATAAGCCATGTTTATTGTTCACTGAGGCTTGCGTATTCATTGAGCTGGGAGCTCCTCGCTTGCGAGGAGTGCGATTAGTTGGACCGCAATTGGCCCGCAGCCCAACTGACACGGACAGGCCGTCGGCTTTGAGTATTCACCGGATGTAGCACACCTCTGCTTAGGTCAAGGCAGAAGATATGGTAGCTCAATCGAGTCCATTCGGCTTCACATTGTTTATGGGAAGTCTGCCTATTGCTTGCCAATCTTCTCAATCTCGGCACACACAGCATCTGTGACCTCTTTTGTGGTTGCCGAACCTTTTAGATCCTTCGTCCTCACGCCTGCCCCTGTCACATTTTCGATGGCCTTCATCAAATGATCGGCAGCGGCTTCTTGACCCAGCCACCTGACCATCTCAGCTGCACTCCAGAAAGCACCGACGGGGTTGGCGATGCCTTTGCCAGCTATATCGGGGGCACTGCCGTGGATGGGCTCAAACATGCTCGGGTTCTTCCTGGTGGGATCAAGATTGCTGGACGGGGCAATTCCAATACTTCCCGCCAGAGCAGCTGCCAGGTCGGTCAAGATATCGGCATGCAGGTTCGTGGCCACAATGGTATCAAGGGATTGAGGCTGCAGCACCATGCGCACAGTCATGGCGTCGACGAGCATCTTGTCCGTCTCGACGTCGGGATACTCCTTCTTGACCTCGAAGAAGATTTTGTCCCAGAGCACCATGCCGTGGCGCTGGGCGTTGCTCTTAGTGACCATTGTTAGCTTCTTGCGGGGGCGGCTGCGCGCCGTCTCAAAGGCGAAGCGCATGATGCGTTCGACGCCGACCTGGGTGAAGATGGAGACCTCGGTGGCAACCGCATGACCGGAGTGCTCGTGCGAGGTGCCTCCCTGGCCAGAGTACTCGCCCTCGCTGTTCTCGCGCACGAAGATCCAGTCGAGGTCCTGGCGGTGGCAGTTGGCCAGGGGCGATGACGTGCCAGGCAGGATGCGGTTAGGCCTCAGGTTGACGTACTGATTCAGGGCCTTGCGGATTGGCAGGATGAGATTCCACAGGGAGATATGGTCGGGCACGTCTGGCAGATCTACATTAGCATCGAACGGGTCAAATAGAAGATGCGGCAGCACGCACCGGGAGAACCGACAGCGCCAAAGTAGATGGCGTCGTACTTCTTGAGCTGCTCCAATCCATCGTCGGGCATGTACCAGCCGCGCTTCAGGTAATTGTCGCTGCTCCAGTCAAACTCGGTAAAGTCGAAGTGGAAGGACGCGTGCACGTCAGCGAGCTTCCGCAGCACCTGCACGGCCGCCTCGGTGATCTCCGTCCCGATTCCGTCGCCGGGGATGCATGCTATGCGGTACAGGCGCTCGGTCTGGGCGATGTGGCTGGGCGACATGGCGATATCGTAGATTAAGGGAGGGCCAACCTATGCAAAACACGGCGAGAGATTGCGATGAGGCTGTCTGACGAGGCAGCAGCTCGACTACTTATGGGGTGCGGAGAGGGGCTCATCGCCTGGCAACTTTGAGCCGACGAGCAGCGGGGCGTGCGGCTCAAAGATGTGCCGCCGCGATGCGTCCCACATATGAAGCGACGAGAGCTGCTCGCATGCTCGTGTCTGATGGCGACGGCGACGGCGACGGCGATGGGGCCAGGGCGGTGCGGCCGGCGCTGTCGTCAGCGCCGCGAGGGCCAGGCGGGGATCGGCTGGTGCGCTTGTTTCGACAGAAGGTGATGCTCGCGCCCCGCGTCACGCCGCCCCACCAGGGTCTCCATTCACCGCCAGCTCGAGACACATCGCCCCTCCCTGAGCTAGCTAGCTGCTCTACTTACTTGCCCGTCCTCCCGCACTCGCTCTCCCTCGCTCCTCCGCTCATCCGCCAGTTCCAATTCCAATTGCTGCCCATCCAGCCGCCACCATGACCTTCTTCGACACCATCCAGAAGTCCTTCGTCGACGTCCCTGTCGACGCCGCCAACGACAACGCCATCCACACCTCCGAGTTCCTCGATGCCTCTGAGTCTCTCACTACCCTCTTTGGTGAGAAATCCCGCTCCAGCCACGGCCTGCAACGCCCCGCTATCCTTCTCCCAGACGCGCTGCTAACGCTGTTGCTGCCCCGCAGACGTCCTGGGCTCCGCCGCCTTCAAGCCCGTCAAGTCTGACATGACCGGAAACATCACCGTACGTGCATGCCACCATATCATCGCCCGGAACACATCCATAGCGGAGCTGTTTGGCTGACGCCGTCTGTCCTGCAGAAACTGCGTAACCGCCAGGTCGAGAAGCCCGGCGAGAGCGAGACCCTGCAGGCTCTTGTTGTAAACGAGATCAAGGAGAAGAAGCACACTGCCGCCGAGGGTCTCCTGTGGCTTACCCGGTATGTCCCCATTGCACCCATCCCAGCTCTCCATTCTTGTGTCCCCCTCACCCCTCACGCCCCTCGTCACGCCATTCCCGCGCTAATTCAACCCCACCAGTGGTCTCGACTTCACCGCTCAGGCCCTGCGCGAGAACATCAAGAACCCCTCGCAGGAGCTGTCCGACTCGTTCCGCGCCGCCTACGGCAACACCCTCAAGCCCCACCACTCGTTCGTCATCAAGCCCATCTTCAGCGCCGCCATGAGCGCCACCCCCTACCGCAAGGACTTTTATGCCAAGCTCGGCGATGACGAGGCTAAGGTACAGCAGCAGCTCGAGCAGTGGCTGGGCGCTCTTGAGCGCATCGTCTCCATTATCAAGGCTTTCCAAGAGAAGAAGGAGGCCAAGTGGTAAATTTATTATTCATATTTCATAAGATTCTTTCTCAGGACGAGGCATTGGACCCGTGAATGGTGTTGAAGGAAAATCAATGACAGACCGATAAGAGCCATCATTTGTATTCGTATCTGCTATGCAGCGGATAGAGATGAATCGCATTGGGCATGCTTGCATGAATTTATGAGGACCATCTTTTCCATCGCGTTATTGCAGTGATGCGCACTACATCATTGGTATGATTTGGTATTGCACCTCTGCAGTTTTCTGAGCTCTCTGCGCAACAGATTCCGCACGTCGGACGCATCCAAGCCGTCTCCAAACGAAATGGGGTTTTCGTCTATGTTTTGCTGCAGACATGGTCTAGCAGCGGGTATCTTATCTTCCGGCCAATGGACTGTTGCAAATGAGGAAAGAAGGAACCAAAGCAAACTCGACTTCTTCCCGTGAAGCACATCACTGCTCTACTTCTTCCGGCCGCTGGTCCTCTTGCCGCTACCACCGCCTTTCGCCGCGCTTCTCCTACCACTACGCCCCCTACTGCCTCCCTCCTTGGCCGGCGGCGTCTCGCCCTCTTCTTCCTCTTCCTCACTGCTCTCCTCCTCGTCGTCTTCCTCCCCATCTTCCTCGGGCTCGGTGGATTGGGCCTTTGCGTTTCTCCCCTTCCTGCTGCGTGCCGCCGCTGCCGCGCCTCTCATACCGCCCTTTGCATTCCCACCCGCTCCCTTATTCCTGCTACCGCCGGCGGGCGAGCCGACATGCGAGCCGGCGTGCGAGCGTGCATCGTCCGTATCAGGCTGATCCGTATCGACTTGTTGTTCGAGAGGCACAGGCGCCGGGTCACCAAATCTTGGCAGCAGCTCTGGGCACGCTGGAGGGCTTTCACTACGCTTGCTCATATGGGCGTTGGGGTCGGTGTCGCAACGGCCCACGATGACGCGCGGTGAGGGCTTCCTTCTCCCGCGCACACTTCTCTCCGAACCCTCCCCATCATCAGTGGTCCCCGTGTTCTCCGCAGCCGGCGGCCCTCCCCCTCCCTCTGCTGCTGCTGCTATCGCCATCGCAGACCCCGGCACCGCTATTCTCCTATCCCACATCATCTGCCCAAATTCGTCATCCGGCAGCTGGAACCACGGGCCCTCCTCCCCTGCCTCACCCTCTTCGTCCCTCTCCTCATCGTCCTCGTCCACACCCGCCTCGCTCATCTTGACGTCCTCATCGTCGTCGCCGCCGCCGCCCTCCACCCTTCCGCGGCCGCGGCGCCCGCGCTTGCCCTTCGGCGTGAAGAACACGACGCGATCCGCAACGTCGGGCCAGCCGGCCAGGGCGTGCGCGTTCTCGCGCTCGTCCAGCGCCTCGAGGTCGTACAGCTCGCCGAGCTTTTTCCAGATGCCGGGGATGCGCGTGTGGTGGTGGTGGTTGTGCAGCGCCAGGCCGCCCGACCCGGGAATTGGCACCATCTGGTAGGAGAAGCCCTCGCGGCTCATGGACGAGGCGATCTGGATCATGTGCATATGCTTGTGCACGCCGGTGGGCTTCCAGCGGATGAGGTTCTTGAAGAGCGACGTCTCTTGGTCGTCGGTCCAGGGGTCGTTGAGGATGTCGGTGGCGGCGGGTGCGGAGGTATGCGAGAAGGAGGCGGGCGGGAGGTCTTTGGTGGGCGTTTTGCTGGGGGTTGAAGCGTGCGGGGTTACGGCGCTGGTGGTGGAGGGTTTGGCGCGTTTTTTCGGCGGCATTGTGGTGGGTGTGGGCGCGTGGATATCGACGTAGACGGCTTTAGCGGGTGGATGTTTAGGCGACGGGGTTGGTTGAAGCCGGACAGTCTTGTTGCGGGGGGTTTGTTGTTGAGTGTATGCTTGAGATGAGGGCAGCTGCAATGTTGATGCGAAGTGGTAACAGCTCTCGCCCGCCCGCTGCTGGTAGGGCTGTCTGACTCGGCCCGTGCGGTGCGTCAGGAATGCCGATGTTTTGGTATCGCACCAGGCATTCACTCATCGCTCCTGCCGCCTCTTTTCCTCCACTTCCACCATCGTTCTTCGGCTATCCCATCCCATCTCGTTTCATCTTTTCCAAATTCGATGGCACCTATTCTATAGGGAGCATAGCTAGCGCCGACCACTACTACGAGGCACAGCAGCGTAGTATCATGCCCATCCGGTGACTTCGCGTCGATGGACTCGCAATTGGGGAGCCGCATTTCCCACTGAGGCGTCTGGAAGCTGCCGAAGCCTCAGCCAAGGTCGAGAGTCAAACGCTTATCCAGTGTTTCGATTGCTAGTACAGACTCAAGTAACCTGATAGCCGCAGGAAGAGCTCATAGCTCACAGCCCCATTCCTCCGAACTGCGTATGAATACTTAATCCCGATCATCGATCACTTTAATCGGCTACTAGGCAAAGGGTTGATATCCCATTTACTGCCCGATACGGTACTCGCCGCTAGCAACGTAGCTGTCTTGTGAGTGTTTGTCAGTGAGCAACGGCCACTCGGCTGATTCCTCCTGCCTTGGCCGGGAATAGCGCTGCTGGACGATCTTAGCCTTGCCCGCATACTACTACGAGTGTGACAGCGTAGCATGAAATTCTCCAAATCACGCTCACACAGGAAGCCTTTTGAGCCAACGGCCTTCGTAGAGCGGCAGCCAGAATATTCCCGGTTGCCCTGCGCAATCCAGCAGCAGAGTACAAAGCACCAGGCGGGAACATACAAAAGTCCGCCTAGTGGTGTGCTTAACCATTTGGTCAATTGACAAATTGCGGTCTGAAGAGCAGTAGATTTGTGAGTATGAAAGAGCCGTCGATTCGAACGGTGCAGATCCACATTTCGCACAGAGATCCCCCATGGCACGCCTCAAGAACCAAGCCCCGGAAGAGAGGCGTCGGTACGATTCAGCCGGGTGACAAGCCTCGCGGCTATCCAAATATGCTCCGCAAACGCGCGACGTCAACCTGCCACAAGCGACGATTAGCGCGGAGCCAATCGCCAGCCGCCGACGCAAATCCGTTTCGCCTATAGCCTTTTTCTGCCAGATCTATCGTCGGATCGAGGCTTCAAGCATCACGCCAGCTGTATAGCGACATCCGCAAGGTTCCGCAGCCCAGCTATACTGAGACGGATGCGGAGTGCGCTAGGATCACACAGCGGCGCCTTCATGATACGAGGGGGCCGGAAGCACGGTTAAATTAGAACAATGACTCGATCGCAGTAACAGGAGCATTCCTCCACAGTAAGGCAATTAATGTGCAGGTTTCTATCAGGCCATTGCATTGTTTGAGGGATGTTTTGCAAGCCCGCATGCCTGGCTACACCTCCGCACTAGCGGTCCCCATGTTCGTATGCACGAACCGGATGACGGCCGTCGAATCAGGAGCATCTGTTTCGCAAGCAACTGCCGAGCCTTGGCTACCATCACCGCTCTACACTTATGCCTGACCGAGTGCTTGATGGTCTAATCTCCAAAAATGCCGGTGGGGCAACAGGTTGGTAGGCAGCCTGTCGTATAAGTATCCTGTGGACAGCCCCGTGAAGACATCTACCTACCGTGTCGACAACAGCCACTTTTCCACAAAAGATTCCTCCCCCGCCCCATAGCATACCGCAAAGATGAAGGCCACTGCTGCTGCCGCTCTCACCCTCCTTGCCACCTCCGTCTCGGCCGCCACTTATGAGCAATTCCCCGCCGGCGGCCTCTCTTGCCCTACTGGCGCTGAGGGCTCAACGGAGACGACGCTCGCGGAGCTTAAGGCTGCCGCCGACAGCGTTGTCGGCACCACTCCCCGCGAGACCTCCGCCTCGAACCTCGCGTCAGGCAAGTGCACTTCGTTGAGCCTGCCCCTCTATGACGTAAGTTTATGTGACAAGAAGCCTCTTTTGTCAACTGAAATTGTAGCTGACCTCTACTTTCTCCCTCTGCAGGCCAGCATTGGCCAGGCTACCATCAGCGTCGTGTACGACGAGGGCAAGGACACTTTCTACTTCTGCTCTGGTCAAGGTTCCGACCAGAACGGAGACGGTTACCCAGATGGCTGCACTGAGCTGTAGACTTCGGACGAGTGGTCGGAAAATGAAGATCATGTGGAATGAAAGAATCGTAAATACCCCAAGACTCTGTACAAGGATCAACGAAATATTTGAAGCAAGAAGAACAAAAGACCAAATATGTGTGAGAAGAACGGAAAGGAGGAAGTCATTCAAAAGGATGGGAAAGCAGACAAATGGGGAGTATGAAACGAGTACCTGACCTTAACCCGAGCAAAGCGCAAATCGCCATCCTTGAATAGCCCTGAATCTCCACAACCTCACCTTCTACCATTCCACCAACTGAAGAGCATCGTGCTAGTGAGTCAAAGAGACACACTTCCCCTTCCACGCATCCTCCTTGAGGACAGCCTCCTCCCAAATCCAAGCAGCAACATCCTCGCGGCAAATCGTGTACCCAATGGCCGGTCCGGTCTGGTTCCCCTTCCCGTCTGCGTTCTCCCACCCGACCCTGACCGCATCTGGTCCCTTCTTCGCCCCATCCGTCAGCAATGATGGCCGCACGATCACAAATTCACGCGACACGCCCTCCTGCTTCGCCGCAATGACCACGTCCTCCATGGCGCGCTTATCCTTGTGCATGACCGCCAACGCCCAGTGGTAGAACGGCAGGTACAGTAGTGGCACGTCGCGCTGGCCCCTGGTCACGCCCGTCGTGCTGATGGCGATGATCAGCGGCTTGCCCGCCGCGTTACCGGGGACGCGGTACCCCTCGGCCAGCAAGCCTTTCAGGGCGTCGGCAACATTGCGCATAGCCGCCTCGGTGATGTGCGGGTCCTCGAGCGTGAGCGGCGTCTTGAGGTTGAAGCCGTTCATCTTGGGGTAGGCGCCGATGCCCGAGACGATGACGGTGGCCAGCGCCTTTTGCGGGCCGTTGGCAACAAACAGTGTGCGGATGGCGGCCGTGTCGGAGGATGAGCCCGGGACAATGGTGAGTTGGTTTGCGAGCACGGATTCCGGGACTTTACGCGCCTCAATGAGCATCTTGCGCAGTTTTTCGGGGGTGCGGGCGAGCGCTGTGGCGTGATGACCAGATAGGAGGGCTTGGGCGAGGACGGGTAAGGTGCAGCCGCCAGTGGCGCCAAGGAAGGCGATTGTTTGGGTGGAGCTGGTGGTCATTTTCTTTGGTATCTGAGAGTTGGTCGAAGGATTAAAGGTTTCCTAGAGAAAGATGCGGGGGTCTTGTGGTAGTTTTTGGACTTGGATCTTGTATCTCAAAGCAGCTGCTAAGGGCGATGTATGGTGAATATATAAAAACTGTTGCCTGGCAACCAACGTAAAATGTCTCCAGGCATTCGAATCTTTGCTATCTATTGTAGCAAAGATAAGCGTTGATGGCTGCTGGAATTGTGCCTGCAAGGTGAGAATAGACAGCCCGGTCGGCTTGATAATTACCCCGTCAGTATACGTTTCGGGCTAGCGTGCAAACGCAGCTCTACGACTAACCTTAATAGGCAACGGCAAAGGATCGCAGGATCTTGGAGGCTTAGATCTGACGTGAGATCCAGTTTCAGGGTCTAAATTCCCATTCACGTATCGAGTATACAGTGATGGGGCCCGGCGATTAACGATCTAGCGTCGAATGCTCAATTCTGGCCCCCTGTACGGCGACTATCAACCTTCTCCGCTCAAGCGGTATGCGGAGGTAGGGGACCGCGGAGTTCAACTGTCGATATCGGAGGGATTCCGGTCCCGACGGCGAATTCGGTCGTAAGCCGTTGTACCCGGCAAACACAAATGAAATGGTTCATTCCAGCGTTAACTTAGAGGCGTTTCTGTTGTCTATGGATATATTCACGTTGTAATATTTCAACACTATGCTTTCATCCGTCGGTGGGTTTTCTTCGTATCTCCCAATAAAAATAGCTTTCGGACAGCTGACCCAGAAACGCAAGACATTGTGCAATATGCAGGTCATGGGCCCCGCCCTGTGCACCATTTCAGCTTGAAATATCCACGGGAAATGGTATCAAAAATTTCTTGCCTTTAACCTATTTCGTGACCGACTGCAATAATCAGCTGATCCCGGATTCTTCTCTTTGCTGGGATCCCTACTGTACTTGCCACAACCTCTGAGAGCCAGCAGACTATGAGAATTGATTCGTCCGATGAGGGAAGTGCAAAAATACTCCATTCTTGCTCATTCGACTAAGAGATCCTGTCGGATTCGCAAAGTGTGGCATTTTTTTTTCCCATCGATGCGTCGAGCTAGCTCCGTAATGAGATCCGGAGGGTAGGTGAGTGGCGTTAACCTCACTGGATCAAGCGCCATCCTTATGCTGGTCTCGAAGCTCCGCAAAATATGAACGCATCTCCTCTGCCAATCTACCCCCAGTGCCCTCTAAAATGGTCCCAACCAGACTGTAGTTATTAAACAAAAAGCGTTCTTTCTTGCGCTGTTCCGCAATGCCTTTGCTACGCTTGAGCAAGTATGACTGGTATTCGACGCGCAAACGCCCGAGACTGTTGAATACGGGTTCATCGTCTGCGGCCTCAGAGCTCAGTGCCAAAACTCCATGCAAAAAATTGGCAAAGCGCTGGGTCAAGCCAACGGGCGCGGTGCTCTGAGCGTCTGAATTCGAAGAAGATGCAAGCAAGCTTGTAGAGGCTGCCGGACGGCCGGGTAGAGAGGCTGTTAGAGTTTGAATGGACTTGCAATGTATGTCCATAACTTGCTGAAAGCGGGGCCAGAGGAGCATATTAGTACCGTTTATGTAACCTTCGGCCGCGGGCACTTTGCGGCGCTGCATCTCGAAGGCAAAATGCTGATTCAAACGCACGCAAAGCAGTATCCCCAGAGCATCCATGGTCGTATCAATAAGAGATTTCGTAAGAGTTTGGCCAAGTGTAAATGTCGGTTCGAAAATGTGGTTGAAAGTCCGGCCGATAGCGTGATAGGATTGAGAGGGGGAGAAGTAGGTTGTCAAAAAGGTGTACTCAAATGCGGCGTTGTCGACAAGCGCGACATTGAAAGTATGGAAGGGAAGCTCGAGGTAATGAGTGGCTTTGTCTTCCTCGAGTACATGTAGTGTTAGGGCATTATGATTGGACCCTCTGAGAAGGTCGAGCCGGCGACCTATAGAGAAAGCGTCATGTGGTGCGGCAGGGACTTTGGAGTTGCTGAGCATAGCACCCCGTTTTTGATTTTCGGACCCCATAGCATCGTGCTGATCGATGGCATGCAGCTTCATTTTTTGAAGAGCTTCGTGGTAACGAGTAAAATGGTTGAGATAGTACCAGCGCATGGTGTTGATATATGCTTGGCATAGCTCGTCGGCGAGCTTTTTCTGATGGCGTGCCAGGAAGGCATACAGATCCTTGAACTTCAGGAATCCTTGTTGCTGGATAATCTGCGCATTAATGCTCGGCGATCTCAATGCTTTGATCTGGGCGACTATGTAGTCGCGTATGCGCTCCACAGCCTTGTTGGTTAGGTCCACCAGTAACGGCTTGAGATCATTGAGCGCCTTCACGTTGCTGTCTTCGTTGGATTTAGCGTTCACAGCTTTGGATCGTTTTTCTAGCTCCTGCAAAGCCTTCGAGAAGCCTTCATCCACTGGTCCATCAGCTATGCGCCTGACCACAGCAGGTGATATACTGATTTCCTCCACTGCAGGGCCAAGCAGCTTCTCGACAACCTTTCGGTTCTCTAGCTTCGTAGTCAGGCTAAGCGAGCGGTTCTGGAGCGTCTCAATCTCAGCGGACACAGCCCCGAGGTCAGACTGGAATCCCGTGAGATACGTCTCCACTGATTTGAGAACCTCATCGCAAGCCGTCACGGAGCGATGCAGATCCTCAAACTTATCTTTGGCCTGTGCGTATTCCTCAACCGATTCGTTGCTACGAGGGTGAGTCGGGCCAATACGTTGCTGTTGCTCTCCGTCTAGTGCTGCAAACGCATCGAGGCTCAGGCCACCGAAATCAATATCGGCGACAAGGTCGACTGGCCGCTCGACGGCAAGGTCACCGCTGTGGCCGGGCACCGTCCTCTTGGGCGGACCGCCCAGAATGTTCTCGAGAACCTTTTGCGGATCGGGCACGTCTGCGGGCGGCGAGCTGTTGATCTGCACGCGCAGCCCGGATCCATTGGGTAGGCGGCCCTGGGCAGGCAGGCTGGAGCTGGACGAGGTGGGCGAGAGCAGCGACAGGGACGACGATCGGGGGTTGATGCCGGGGCGCTGGGGCAGCGGGGCGAGGTACGGGCGACGAGAAGGGGCAGGCGAGTAGGAGCGGGCGGGCGAGGGCGAGGGCGCTGGCGAGTGTTGCGCCGAGTGGGATGCGAACCACATCACGGCAGGGGCATGGTTGGTGTTCGCGGGGCGCGGAGAGCTTGCGGTGCTGGCGTTGCGGTGGCTCAAGCAAGCGGCCGGGGCAGCTGGGGCTAGGCGGCGGGCTGACGGCAGCGGCTCCTCTTCCCTACCAGCGACCTGGCCTCCACTTGACGAATGGGGCCACGGAAAATTGGATTTGCCGGCTAGCGCCGCCCGCGAAGCCTTTTCCCCTCGTCCAAACAGAAATCGCACAACCCAACTCTCCATCTTCTTCGACCCCTCCCATCACCTGCCACTCTCCTCCGCCCGCTTCTTCCTCACCCGCAAGCCTCGCCGCACCACCAGCTCCTCAATCCGACACAATGGCCGACGACGCCCAGGTACGTTTCATCATCAGCGATTTTTTCCCACCTGCCCCACCTTTTATCGATTGCTGTCGCGCCCGACGACGCTGCGCCCTCGACCTTCGCCGTCTTCTCGGCGCCGCTTCTGCAGCCGCCAGCTAACAGCGCTGTCCAGCATGAGCACACCTTCGAGAGCGCCGATGCCGGTGCCTCTCTCACCTACCCCATGCAGTGCTCTGCTCTGAGGAAGAACGGTTTCGTCGTCATCAAGAACCGCCCCTGCAAGATCGTCGAAATGTCCACCTCCAAGACCGGCAAGCACGGTCACGCCAAGGTCCACCTTGTCGCCATCGACATCTTCACCGGCAAGAAGCTCGAGGATCTTTGCCCGTCCACCCACAACATGGATGTCCCCAACGTCAGGCGCACTGAGTACCAGCTCGTAAGTTGCCGCCTCAACACAGGCTTCTATCCCATACTGACGGTACTCCCAACAGCTCGACGTCACTGACGATGGTTTCCTTTCCCTCATGTCTGACGACGGCTCCCTCAAGGACGACGTCAAGCTCCCCGACGGCGAGCCGGGTGAGAAGATCAAGAAGCTCTTCGTTGAGGAGAGCAAGGACACCAGTAAGTCACGCTTCAAGCTTTGGCAGAAAATAATAGAAGGTTACGAGACTAACAGACCGACAGACGTTGTCGTCCTCACCGCCATGGGCGAGGAGGCCTGCATCGACGCCAAGGAGGCTCCCCGCGGTTAAGCGATTTCGTTATTGGAAAGTCGAGCATAAGAGACCAGAATTGGAGCAAGCATGGGCCCTGCTCAGACGCTGCTACCCCTCACGGCGATGCAGGATCTTTGAAAGCGGAACCTGTAAGCGTGATGTTGTAGCGTTGAAACAGCGGCGATTTCATTTTTGATCCTTGTTCGGTCACTTAAAGGCGGGGTAGGATGTGGGATTGGCTTTTTGCGCGGATTACATTAGCTGGAGCAGCGCTGCGATATCAAAATATGCCGGCTCCAAAATCATTACGATGTCACGGAAAATAGACGTCTTGCTTGCTTTTGCCCCAGTGAGATGATGCATATGCTCTGTTTCCCCGTTGACGGCGAATGCCTGAAAAGACTCGGAAGGCACGCGGGACGCTGCAGCTTAGGCACGATACGTTTTAGCGAAAAGTTTGCCGCAGCCTACCACGACCGTTTCAAACCCACTCTCCTTCGCTCATCGGACCCCCGCAAAACCAGCAGCTATCTCTTCGTGCGCACAGATCATGCCGCGAGGTGAGCTCTGCGGTGTCAGCAATTGCCGCTCACGATCATATCACGTTTCAGATGATGGATTCACATACTGTGCGAATGGACATTTGAAAGCGGTTCGTCGAGTATCAACACATGACTCGCTCGAGCCGTGCATGCTAACATTTCATGACAGCGCTCAACGGAGCGGGTTGACGATGACGATGCTTTCGGCACTCTCGGCAAAGTCACTAGAATCAGGCGCCCGGACGAGCCAGAAGGAGAGGGTGACAGAGGTATGAACAAACATACACTCACCCGTAAGAGCGCTCTCTGACGTGAGCCAGACCTCGGTGGTGTAGCAGCATTCCAGCGGTATCTGGAATGCTATCAGTTTCTGCTCTTCAGCCAATCGCGCTGGCTGATCCGCGCGAAGGGCATGCCGGCCGAGCTCGAGGTTTGTTTACGCTTTACCTGAATCTCTATCTGCAATAGAGAGCACTAAAATCCGAGCAGAATATAATTCGCGACCTATGGGGCATTCGTCTACAGTCTCTGGAGTGGAAGGGAAAACACGGCGATCCGGAGCCGGGCAGTCATTGGCAATCCAGCTCGCAGCCTGAGGATACGTCTGATACTGATCTCGAAGCCGAAGGAGCCACAAAACCCCGAAGCCAAACCACTCGTGTGAAGCTCGTTGATACCGTGGCACTTTGCTATTTCGGCATGCTAATACTGCAGTTGCCCGCCGGTCTAAGAGAACTGTACGACTGGGTAAATAACGGCGACATGCCGTACTACAGCGCGCTGCTCGATATGCCTTCCGACCTGCTGCATCAGCTTCCCGCACCGTATCGTAACCGGCTGGAACCGCAAAGGCGACTTCGACCCGAGCGCTTGCAGTCGGCGGTCCTTGATCTAGCATCTTGGTATCACTTGGATGTAGGCATGGTCTTTCCTTCGCTGAACTACGTTCTCCTCGCCCGGAAGTACATCAAGGATCTTTCTCTACCTCTTGAAGTGTACCACATGCTGGAATGTATTGTACATATTGCAGGATGCACCTTTGGTTTCCCAGACTTTACCGCCATCGGCCAAGACCCTATATGCGAGCTACCGGAGGCGCAGCTTGCCGCCTCGATCATCATTGCAACAAAGATGCTTTACCCATTCAATGGGAGCGATGGACTTGGCCGCGATATGAGAATCGACTGGAATGTATGGGCAAAGGAGAACCCTAACCCGAGAGTGGACAGTACTGCCAGGACTCCTGGTGAAGTTTTAGTTGAGCGTGCATTGAAGGACCGACCGATGGAAGACCGCGAGATAGACGAGTTTTTCGACATGGTGGAGAAGGTCTTCCACAGGGGAGATGAGACGTGGGAGAAGGCAAGAGAACGTCACAGTCAAGCCGTGCAAGGATCGATGACTCGAGACAATGGGGGCCAGAAGGAGGAGCCTTACGAGCACTTTGCAGAGCGAGGCGATCTGCATGGGAATGCCAAGGAATTCCACGAGGCTGTGGCGAGGCAGAGTTGTATGCCGTTGGCACTCCTGGTGAAGAGCGTGGCAGTTTTCGAGCGAAGACTGGGAGAATCTAAATTTATTAGACGCAAAGGCGAAATGGAGCAGTCTACTTGATGATACTATTCTAGCTTACCTTGTGGACTGCTTCCTGGTGGGTGTTCAGGTCCCCATGTCCTGTTCGTGACTGTTCCCAGCCGGGTACGTGAGCTCAGTAGACGTCGGGGAATGAAACGAATACAGCATTTCGAGATGTAGTTTAGAGCCCGGTCAGTTTATGATGTTGTACTAGCACATTTGGAGTCCCTAATGCGTTCCGAGCAAAATATTGCTGTGTCGCGAACTTTTCGCGGTCAAAAACAGCTGTCATTATCGCAGTATTTGCTCGGTCGATACATATGAGCCAAAGTGACTATATGGGAAGCCTGCGCACAATAATGTCCTCTATGGTGGGATGTGCAGAAAGGTAGTGATGGGATTGCAGCGTCATGGCGTGGTGGTGAGGCCCCTCGGCCAGCTCGCTTAACGCGCACTAAGCCCAAGCAGCCGAAACTCCCCCACGCAAGTTTTGACTTCTCGCCCGACGACACTTTGTCCGCATCACCAGGTCACTAACGGAACAGCAAAGAGTAAGTCGCCCCAACGTCGCAACGCTGTCTTTCTGAGCCTCCTGCTGACCCTATTCGCAATATAGTGCAGATGTGAGCCTCCCAAGCTATTCCCGCATCCCATTCCGCGACTCCGCGAGGTCGAACGATAACTAACGATCGCCACGCGCAGCTTCGTCAAGACCCTCACGGGCAAGACCATCACCCTCGAGGTCGAGTCTTCGGACACCATCGACAATGTCAAGAGCAAGATTCAGGACAAGGAGGGCATTCCCCCGGACCAGCAGCGCCTGATCTTCGCCGGCAAGCAGCTCGAGGATGGCCGCACCCTGTCCGACTACAACATCCAGAAGGTACGGCATCCTTGACCCGGTCGCGACTGTCGAATTGTCTGGACTCCGGAATTTTGGTGTTATTTGTGTGTGATCAGCTGCTGATGGACGCCGCTTTACAGGAGTCTACCCTCCACCTGGTCCTCCGTCTTCGTGGTGGTATCATCGAGCCGTCGCTCAAGGCCCTTGCTTCCAAGTACAACTGCGACAAGATGATCTGCCGCAAGTGTTACGTACGTCTTGCCCGCCAACAACCGTCCGCTCCGAAATCTTGCCTCGCATGAGCGACGTTGCGGCACGATTCCGGAGGACGTTAAAACTAACAAATCGCAGGCTCGTCTGCCCCCGCGTGCCACCAACTGCCGCAAGAAGAAGTGTGGTCACACCAACCAGCTCCGCCCCAAGAAGAAGCTCAAATAAACGACTGGTCTTGTCGTGGCAGTGGCAGGGTTTTGGAGCAGGATTTTACGGCGCTCAATCGTTCTGGGTGTGGGGCTGCTTTAGGAGAGCTGTTACATACACTCCGGACCTTTCTTAACGAGGACAAAAAGCATACCCAACGACCAAAGCATTCTCAAGCTTCCGAATGACCGCGCAGTGATTGTTGTGGGGAAGGGAGGAGTTGCAGTGATGTATAGCTTCACTAGCCGGAGTTGCCGTTCTGTGCGGATCCACAATCGAGTCTTAACTGCTTCAAGCTTGCTCACATGGTTCACGCGTTTCGTCTATTTCAATCTTTGATATGCAGAGACGCGAATTTTCTGCCATTTCCAACAGCATCCTGGATATTTAGCCGATCACTGCGCCAAGTAACCGCCGTCAACCGGCAATCCTATTCCCGTTACCCAAGCCGCATCATCGGAGGCCAAGAACACGGCACCCTTCGCAACATCCTCCACGGTGCCCCATTCGCCCCATGGTGTTGTTCTGATCATGGAAGCGTTCACCTCGGGGTTTGTGAAGTTGCCGCGCGTCATGGATGTTTTCGTAACTCCGAGCTAGTCAGCAGAACGAAATGCGGGCGTTGATCGGAGCCACTTACATCCAGGGCATAACGCGTTGCAGTGAATCTTGTCGGATGCGTAGTCGAGGGCTATTTGCCTCGTCATGTTCAGCACGGCGCCTTTGCTCGCACAGTATGCGGCTGGGCAAATAAAAGGTTAGCTGACGCATAATGATCCCAAAGCAGGCATAATGTGCACTAACCAGCATTTCCGGAAATTCCTACGAACCCCAACATGGATGCTACGTTCACTATCCAGCCTTTCCGGCCAGTTGCATCTGCGCCTTGTTTGAGGAATTGCGCACATGCGTACTTGCAGCCGAGGTAGACGCCGCGAACATTAACCTTCCTGCTCCCTTCTCAGCACGCTGCTACAGTGGGTTTATGGAGTTCATATGGGCATCATGAGCTTTGCAATAGCGTCGCCGCTTCTCGTTCTCGTGAGATGCAGGGCGATCACACAGCCATAAATGTCATCTACGACGGCGCGTAGATGAAAGCTTCAACTCTTCATGGCAATGGCGTGCTGCAAGAGGCATGAAAATAAATATGTTGGGAAACCTACATTACCCGGTCGAATTCGTCATCCTCTTCCTGATGCACACGGATGAATCTGTTCTTAGTCCCAAGGCCTGCGTTGTTGACAATACTGGGACAGGCCGAATCGCATTCTGATTAGTATTGCGCGCTTGTACTGCCATGTTCACATCTTCATTCATTCAGTGCCCCTGTGGTACTTACATGTCCATACGACCACCACCTTGCCTCACAGCCAACTCAACCGCTTCTTTGACATCCTTGGGCTCCCCAACGTCGCATTTAGCGAACGCCGCTCTCCCTTTTCCAAATTTCTTCTCGATGAGCTCGTGCGTCGGGAGCACCGCGTCTTCTCCGTCAACGCCCAGCTCAGGGTCGGGCTTCAGGTCAGCACACACGACCAAGTTCGCGCCATGAGAAGCGTAAGCCAGTGCAATCGCACGACCCAGACCGGATGCCGCGCCGGTTATTAGCGCGACTTTGCCGTGCAGGCGTGGTGTGTGGCCGCCGTGAGGGACTGTCTCGGGATAGGCGGGCGCAGCCGACGGCGGTAGTGACGCTGTGGCGGCGTTTCGGGTGCCGGCGTCCTGTTCGGGGAATGTGCGTTCCTGTTCTGATGCTCGCAACAAGGTCGTGGAGAAACTGTGGACTGCTTTTGGTTGCACGGGTCGGGAACGGAGGATGCTTCTGAGGGGTTGACTGCCGCTAGATAAACGGGCGCTCACAGCCTGCAACGGCATACGACTGAGGAGCATCTTGTCAAGGACCAGGCTTTGCTACTGGCGATGATTTCGGGTGGAGGTAAGTGTGCACGTTAATCAGGGTAATCTTCACAGGCCAGCAGTGGTGGTGGAAAGCTTGGTAGGCTGCTCACGGTGATTCGATTTATCACGAGCTGATTCGGGCAAACAAAGCGGCGAAGACGATGGAATAGCCGAAAATAATGCAGCGACAAGTCTCTCGACCCTACAGCACACTGCGTGACGTTGCGGCCGGGTCTAGACATTCTCAAGCCTGGCTCGGCAGACCTTCCCCACCCCTCGACCCCTCTTTCCCAAAGCGGAAACACGTAGCGCCGAGCGCTCGCTGAGGTTGCCTCTCACGACTCAACCCCTTCCTTCCCCGCGCCTTTTGGCCCACGCCACGGCGGGCTCGCAGTTCCGGACAGCCCGCTTCACCTTCACCAGGAAGTTTTTTTTTTTTCTTTGGGGCGACAGACGTCCGTGTCTGTGGCTGCGCTACGGATAACGGGGCGCCTGGGCCGTTGACTGCGCCTTTAGCTGCCAGCTGTTCGAGGCCCATATGCATCCCCTTCGACTACACTGTTCCCTCAACATTAGTACTGCTCTTTTGGTATTGCTTGTCTGCTTCCTGCAACCCCGGACTTCTACTGCACCCCTTTGAGTCCCCTCCCTCTCTCCCATCGGGTCATGGCGCCACAGACCCTTCTCGATGTCCTCCGCTCGCGCAGCGCGGTGGATTGCGACACGCTCGACGCCTCCGTATCCAAAGAGCTTGGCCCCTTCGTGGACTGCACCTCGAATCAGGCAATCGCATGCTTCGAGCTGCAGGAACACCGGCACAAGGAGCTTCTTCAACAAGCTGCCAAGCTGGCGAAGGACCTGAGTCCGAAATATCCGGAAGTGAAGTTGGAGGCTTTGGCCGTCGAGATTGGCGTGAGTGGCTTGAGGCGTTCCAGCGTTGATCAACAAGAAAGAGGAAGAATGGCTTGCTATTGACTGCTCCGGCTGACGCTGAGCTCCCCAGATGATCCTCCTCGCCCTGCAAGTCTACCCGAACCTCACCGGCTTCGTGCATATTCAGGCAAATACGTTCGACGCGTACAGCACAGCCAGGACCGTGACCTGTGCCCTCCGTATAGTGTCGCTTTTTAAGGTTATTGATGCATCATTCGATACCTCGCGTATCTGCATCAAAATCGCTAGTACCTGGGAGGGATTACAGGCCTGCAAGGAGCTGGAGGGCAAGCACAATGTCCGTACGCTCGCCACGACACTGTTCACACTCGAACAAGCGGCGCTGGCGGCAGAGGTGGGCTGCCGGTACATCGCGCCGTACGTCAACGACCTGCGTGTGCATTTCGACAAGAGGTACGTTTCCTGTCGCTATACTGGAACGATCCCAGAATTGCTACGGCGACAGCACCGACAAGTCGAGTGTAATTCTGTCAGGCCGAATTATTCCAACAGTCGATTGCAAGAGCCAAAGATTGCATGCAATCCAGCTTCCTACCGTCTCTCCTCCCCATAGAATGAGCACCGCTAACCTCCGCTCGCCTACCCCGCAGCTATACCGACCCCTCGCCCAATCTCGCCCTCTGTGTCCGAGCCCAGCGCTACTTTCTCGCCCATAGCATCAAGACCGAGGTGCTCCCCGCCAGCCTCACCAGCGCCGCCGAATGCATGCAGCTCGCCGGTGCCCAGCACATCACCATCGCGCCCTCCCTGCTCCGCGAACTGGCTTCCACGCCTGCGGACGCCGCGGACGCGCCTTCCGCGAAGGCACGTTCCGTGTACGACGATCCGAGCCTGGCGCATGCGCCTGTCCCGCCGCTATTGAGCTTTTTGGAGGATGAGGCCGGTTACAGGATTGCGTTTACGAGGACGAATAAAGGGAGGGAGGAGGGGAAGTTGACTTATGTGAGTTTTCTGAGCGTAAGGGGTATCTGATGGTGATATGGGCTGCTGACTGGAGCCAGGCTATAAACACGTTTTGCGATATGCAGCTCGCATTGGAGAAGGTTATGAAGACCGCGATTGCTTCTTTAGGTTGAAAGAGAGATGAAGAGGTGGACGTAGAAGGGCAGGTATCGGTGAAGACAAGACATTAATGAATGGGTCGATAGTGTGTGTGGCGGCCGCACACTTAAATAAACAAATCTGACGATGAAATGGAAAGTGGACAGGAGGAAGAGATAATCGATTATCTGTAACGAAAAATATAAGTTACAGCAAGCTAAGTAAGACGAAGTAGTGTAGATAGTGATGCCTGCGACATTTTATGACGTGCGGATGAGGTCAGCCTATGTTATAGGACATATGTACATATATCGATGTTGTATTGTAGCCGTCGGCTTTGGGAACGTGTCTAGCGCATGTCGCCTAAAGCTGTACCCCCTCAGCTCCTTCGCACAACGGCAGACATACTTCTCAAACGCTGGAGCTTATGTTATGACTCGACTCTGGTGCTGGTATCGTGCCCCATTCGAGCCTCTTACTTTTGTGTCTAGCTTTCTGCCGCGGGAAGAAAGTTTCGGCTTCAAAGCCTCTGCGTACAAAAAAAAAAAAAAAAAGACAGACACAGAGAGAGAGAGAGAGAGGCCAGGAGGACTTGACGCAGCATTAACATCGATGGTTTCTTTAACCAACTCTGTCTTGACGTCTTCCAGCTCCCGCAGTTGACGACAAGAAAAAGATGAGATGCACCGTTGTGGAAACGTAACCTGTGGCGCTGCAAGTGTGTTCATCCAGTTATATTGGATAAACCCACTCTACTCGAGACTCAGCACATCCTTCGCACCAGAGAAGCATCTTCCAAGCTCCTACGCTGGCCATTGGGGCGTTGTCCTGCAATACTGCCGGAGGAGACAAAGGTGGTATCAATGACTTTGACATTAGTCAGGAACCTATACACCTTTCTGGCGCGCGTTTGGACAAGGCGCAACCGGGCAAGAAGGGATGAACTCAATTAGTTGGACCATGTCCAAGGGAGTCAAGGGCCGAGCTTGGCCTGCCGCAGGGTATCTCAGGATACGAGATGTGGAAGGCAGGAGAAGCACGTTCAGCCAGCTGAGCTAAATTAGTAGCGTAAACCCATCGTAGCGAGGTTGGACTGTTCCGCGCAAGACCATTCTCACTCAGAACCAAAAGATCAAGGGTCGCAACTTCAAGTTTTCTTCCCCATTGACTGTCACTGCGTACAACATCTAACGAATGAGGAGACTGTTATGACCGTCCCGTACTGACCACTCGTCTCAATTCCAATTATCAGGCCAACTGCAAGCTGCTAATTCTCCTCATATCATCAGTTATCCAACCACTCATACACTCCTAAATCTACTAATTACCCCAGACCCCCTTCTTGTGGCAAGCATGCAAACTTGCAGCAATGTCCATCTGCCGTCTCTCGTTCGTTGATATTTTCGTTAGGATCGAGCATTCGCGCAAAGTGCAGCGGTACCGATCCATTGCGTCGTGTAAGTTGTGTTTCTAAAAGCGGAAAATGGCGTGGGAAAAATGTTTTCGGGAACTGGGTGTAGAGGGAATTTGAAGCGCAGGAAGCAATAACCATCGAGTGCTGCTCTTCGGATATATCTTGTGGTGCTCGGGGGGACGTCTGGTGATGATAAACTTAATTCATCAAAGAAGAGAAAAAAGGATAAAAGACCTGAAGAGGACTGAAGACCCTTCAGCTAAGCGAAGGCAGAAAGATCATCCAAACCGGTACGCCTCCAAGGGGTATGTGATCATCTCCTCTATCCGATGAGAGGTAAATTGAAGCTGGTGAATAGTGACGCGTCAGGACCGCTCTGGCTGTCGCGAAAGTGAGGATTGCATGCCATGGTCACGCGATATATCAGAGCGGATGCCGATCGGATGAATTTTAAAGAGCTTTGAGGCGCCAAACTAGTTGGAGCATAAAACGAACAACATGAACGAGGTCGTGTCGAACACGGTCGGATATAGCGCCGAATCATGACATGTGTGTGAGCGACCAGGATCTGTTGTGATAATGCTTCAAGATCAGTAGCGCGGACGCTTCCAGTAGTATTGCTAAATAGGCCGGATCAGCAAAGCAAGCACAGTAGTAATTGGTGTCGTGAGTGCCTCTCGAAATGATTCTTACCTTATGGGCTTTCCTCACTGACCGCAAGCCAGTGCCGCCAATGCCTCCTACAACCGCATCGCGACGCATCTGGTTGTCGTCCATTTCAGGAACATAATAGTACTCATTCTCAAGGGCGTGGCCAGATGCATCCTTGCCGACCCGTGTAATCTCGCCGATGCACGGAATGCTGTCGAGCATTTGCTGGAGATCGCTGCCAGTCAGCCTAGCGATCGACTCCGCGGCTTGTTCTTCGATCATGGCTCCTTTGCCCGTGCGGCGACTACGGTTGCCGTCAGTGGATCCACCGCGTAGGTCTGCTGGCAAATTGCCGAAGATCGTCGACAGGGGCATGGAGTGGAGGCGGGAGAAAGCAAGCTGGTTGATGACGTGGTTCTTGATCGGCGACTCATTAATCCTGCGAGTTGACTCGGAGCTGATGCGTGGGGCATCAGGGTTGTTCAGTGCACCGTCGGGAGACTCTGGGCGGGACCTTGCGTCCTTAAGTGGACGGCGACGCCTTTGCTGGGATGAAGCCGCCCCATTGCTGGCATTCGACATGGACTGCATACGCGAGAGAATGTTTGCACCGAAAGGACCAAAGGAGTGGACCACAGGATCATTTTCTTCATCCCGATCAGAGAAGTCGTCAGACTCGAAAGACGAAATACTGGTCTGGGAGTCCTTACCCTCTTGGGTAGAAGCGCAGGCGGCGCGTGACGACTGGGACTCGGCAAGGATAACCTTTGCTTTATCGTCGCCGGACTCACCATCTTCGTACACCTGGACAGCCGGGGGGTCAAGATCAGCAGGATCGGAAGCCAGGAACGTCTCGTCATTCGAGTTGGCGGCCTGAGGCACAAGGGACTCGGGGGACTGGGGAGCGAAGGGGGGAGGGCTGGAGTTGAAGGCAGTGGAGATGGCCCTCTTCTTGGTAGGACTCTGTTCTTCCCAGGTCGTATCCGAACCAGCCGACATGCTCCGCCTCCTGTTGTGGGCCAAGGGCCACACAAGCAAGACACGAGTGTCCTGCACGTCTAACATGATATCTGCCGACGGCCTGTCAGAGGAGAAGGTGTCGCCCTTGGCCAGGTCGTAGATTTGCCCGCGGCAATGGACCTTGGCCCCGTTCCAACCGAGGCACTCAATGACGACTTGGCCTGAGGCGTGGGCTTCGGTGGGGGCATGGTATACGGCGCGCACATGGACGCGAGAAATCAGTCGGTTGGCGGATAATTGATGATGAGACGAGTTACTCGAGCGACCCATCAAGACGGGCTCGCCATTGGCGGGCACCTCGATGGAGGGCACGGCACAGAGGGGGTTGCGTTCGGAAAGGGCAGACAGGGTCCGCTGGAGGCCCGGGCGGGCCTGACGCGTCGGCGACGAGGGCAGGATGCCGGTGGACGAGGTGGGCATTGGCGTTGGGTAGTACTTTAGCTCGACCTTGGGGAGCATGCGGTTGTCGTCGAGCTTGCGCTTGGGGACCCTCGGCAGGGGGGACGACAGAGGCTCGAAGGCGGGCAGCAGCTTGGGAGGGCTGGAGGTGACAGGCCGCGACGGCGAGGAGCTGTCAATGGCAAAGGGGCCATACTGACGGGCGGCAGGAGAGTCCATGGCGTCGTGGATGGAGGACGACGCGGGCGATGGGCGTGGCTGGTCGGCAGCAGCAGCGCGTGAAGACGCTCGGCACGCGACGGGCGCAACCGCAGCTGCTGAGGTGCTCCTGGCAGGGGGCACGGACAGAGACCGCGAGAGGAAACGTGTGCGGAAGGAGGATTAGAGAGAAGCGGCCATGACGGTCAGGGCGGAGAGAAAAAAGAGGGCGAGAGAGAGGGCGGGCCGGCAGCGAATTTGAACGAGTCTGACGCGGTGCGCGCTTCGGTGGTGGATGCTTCGACGCGGACGCTCAGACTTGCTCCACCTTCAGGCAAGAATCTCGTGCCGATGGCGCAGTATCCCAAGCCCGCAAAACACGCCAGCTTTCGCGCGGCCAAGCTGGCTGGCTGTGTGTGCCAGCCGTCTTCTGGGCCGCCGCCAGTCCCGGCCTCTTCACGCGTTTTTGGCCCGGCTTGAGCGCCCTCGCGTGCTGCATGAGCTCGCTGGATTCTGCGTCCCAGCCTCACCATGACATCGGGGCGCGTCTAGTGCACGCGATGGACGCGCCGCAGCGCCGCAGATCGCGGCCCCCAGGGCCTCCCTGGCCTGCAGAATCCGGACGGCCGCGCACCAAGCATTAAAGTATTGAAGCTGCTGCACCGCTGCCCGCTTGCGGCCAGCAGCAGCCGTGGCCGCGCCAGGGCCTTGCTTTTTTGATGTTGGCTGCTTCCATGCTTGCCTGCTGGCTGGCTGCGCGGCGCGCTCGTCGCAGCAGCTTCCCGATCCGCCGTCTCGCGTGACGGCCGAAGCGCTGCATCAGGTACGAGCTTCGCAACGTATCGCTCCGCCAAATACAAATGTATGCAGGCGGGTAGCACGCAGGCGGCCGGACATAAATGTACGAAACCCCGAGTTACGCACACGCTCGAATTGACTTTTCCCCCGCCCGTTGGCACCCTTGCTGCTGCAATTATATGCTAGCCGATCAGGTCGCCGGCCAAGGGTACGACTCGTGGGCCGTCCAGGTGGACGCGAGCGCGGTCGTGATGATGTTGGATCTGGTCTCGCGGCAACCAATCGGCGTTGACTTTGTGTCGTCCCCTCAAGGCGGTGAGCAGAGGCAGAAAATGTGCATGCGCCGACATTTTTGGCCCAGAATTTCTTCCGCAGCTGCCACCTCCGCGTCCACGAGGCACCCGCTTGCCGCCTTCCCGCCTTGACAACACCGCAATTATGGCTCCTTCTTCCACTGCTCTCGCCACCAAGCCCCATTCGGGCTCGCCCTACCAGCTCGATTCCGCTCAGGCTTTGCGCGCCGCGAAGGCGCTGACTGCCCACATCAAGTCGTCTGAGAGCGCCAAAGCCGCCCAGTCTACCAAGAAGAATCTCCTCGAGGAGGACTCTTCCGATGAAGAGAATGCCGCTGATGGTCAGGTCCCAATTTGGCTGGTAGTTACTACCAAGAAGCACGTTGCCGACAAGAAGCGCCTCAAGCCTGCGAAGATTGCTTTGCCGCATCCCTTGTCTCTGCCCGCTCAGAAACTCTGCTTGATGTAAGGGGAAATAGCAAGACGTCAACTCACAAAACCCGCAGCTGCTGACTACTTGGTGCGTACAGTACTGCTGACCCGCAGCGCTCGTACAAGGACCTGGTTGAAGAATCTGCCTTTCCCCATGAGCTGCGCGAGCGCATTGGTCGCGTGATCGGAATCTCCAAGCTCAAGACGAAATACAAGACGTATGAGGCCCGGCGCCAGCTTTATGCTGAGTATGACATTTTCCTGGCCGACGACCGCATCATTACCTTCCTGCCCAACATCCTGGGCAAGGTGTTCTACAAGAGTACGGCCAAGCGGCCTGTACCTGTCAATTTGATGGGCAACGAGAAGGTTCCAAAAGATGCGGAGGGCAAGAAGCCGAAGAAGCCCACGGAGGACAAGAGCTCCAGCATCGTGGGCTCGCCGGCAGTTGTGGCAAAGGACATCCAGAAGGCGCTGGACTCGGCTCTGGTGCACCTCAGCCCCACTACGACCACCTCTATACGCATTGCGCATGCAGGTTTCGAGCCAAAGAAGATCGCCGAGAACCTTGAGGCTGTAGTCAGCGGCCTAACAACGCAGGAGAGACTCATCCCCAAGGGCTGGAGAAACATTCGGTCAATCCACATCAAGGGCCCGGAGACCACGGCCCTTCCTATCTGGTTAGCAGATGAGCTCTGGGTGGACGAGCAAGACGTGTTGGATGAGAAGCATGTGCCTGTCGACAAGTCCGAGAGGCTGAAAATCACCGGGGGCGAGCAGGGCAAGAAGCGCAAGTCGCTTGAAGGTGCAAAGGAAGAAACTGCGGACAAGCCGGCGAAGAAGACTAAGAAAGAGAAGGCGCAGGGTGATGACTTGAGCAAAGAAATCGCTCTGCGGAAAGAGAAGTTGAAGAAGCAGAAGGCTGCGGCGAGGGCGGAGTCATAGTCTTCTTTCTACGTTGGATACGGTGGTATCAACAGGCAAAGAGGGGCGTTCTGGCGTCAAGTAGATAAAGAAGGGACTGGTGGCATTTGGAGCCAGCATTCGGTTCATGTACCCAAAAGTAGCGTCATTCAAATACCAAGGGTTCATTTCCCATCCGCTCCATTATACTTCTAACGTCTTCTGATAGACGAGACGGCCGGAATCAGAGAAGCGTTGGCAATCGACAAGCAGTTGTTGTAGCTGATGTTAGCATCACTGTCTCAATGACCACAATGGCGCGGATGGCTTGTTTCGTGCTGGTGAAGAGGTGTGGCTCAAAGGCTTTACTATTCATGAAGGCCCTAGTCCGACCTCGTAAAACTTGGCTAATCACAGCTGTTAATTTGGCGCTAATCAGCAAATGCAGCATGCTTCTACAAGCCTGCATGTAGCCGTTGAAGAGGCCGTCTTGTGATGTTGCGTGGATTACAATCGGCGCACGGGGATTCGCGCCAGGACTCGGGCTAGCGCAGGTGCACAAGTGCACATGGCCGGCCGCCGCCTGGTCCTCGCTCCTCCGCTTCTGCTCGAACCAAGTGAGCCCGACAGTCGCGACAGATAGACCACCCGGCGACCGGGATTAGTAGGCGCAGCGTAACCTTGAGGCAGCCGAAGCCAAGCGCCTGGGAAGGCAGATCTCCACAGAGAAACCCCACCACGGGCCCGCGATCTGCCTCGCGCCGGACTCAAAGAGACACAAGGACGCCGAACACCCGCCTCACTATCTTGCATTTAGGTAAGCTCTCCACAGGTGCGTCGCACATTCGTCTTGGCCAGTGCGCAACGCCGCTGGGGCGACCAACCGGCCAGACGCGCCGCTCGGCATGCCGTCCGGTGCGGGCTGTGGAATTCATGAGGCAATGCGCGCCAGCGTGCAGCATGCCGGCCGAGGTTTAAAAAAAAAAAACGCTGAAAAGAGACAGATAGCTAGCCTACCGCACGCAGGGCTTCGTCCAAGCCACACCATGCCCTCGCATTCGCCATCGTCCTCTCGCAGCTCTCCGGCGACTCGCCCAGCCCACCAGCATGCGCCGACAACTCCCAGTCAGCTGCGCGAGTCCCACTACCCGTCAGGGTCCCCCGAAGCCTCGACACACACCGACTTTGGCATCTCCAGCGCCAAGAGTGGGGCTCAACATGTGCCTGCTTCGCCTGCCCATGCCTCTTCCACATCCGCCGACGCCTCAACTCCGCTCGAGGAGTCCGAATCCCATCTGCGAACTCATCTACTGAGCCAAAGGGAAGGCGAGAGGAGTCCTGCTCGGCCGCGAGACATGTCGCCGTCTACGAGATCGCCGCCTACGAGATCGCCGCGTCCCGAGACGTCGAGGAGCTATGGCAGCTTCAACTCGGAAATTCTGCGAGACGGCTTCGGCGGCCGTTATCCTGGAGATGACGTAGCAAACACTCCCGACGCTGCTACGTCCTTGCTGGGAGACTCGGTCACGGATGGCCTGCTGGGCGGGCAGGGCAAGAACACCACAACGTGGCTGGCCGAGAGACATGGCATAAGAAACAGAAGAATGATGTATGCGGCGGATCGCTATGATTGCCCGCAAGCCGACTGACACGCTACTGACAGGTATCTTGCCTACTACGTACCTATTTTCAATTGGCTCCCGCAGTATAAGCTGCGCTATCTGCGAGGCGACATCATAGCCGCCATTACCATGGCCTCTTTCTACATCCCCATGTCGCTATCGTACGCATCCAACCTCGGCCACATCCCGCCCATAAACGGCCTGTACAGCTTCTTCTTCAACCCGTTGATTTATGCCGTCCTCGGTACCGCGCCCATGATGATCGTCGGCCCCGAGGCCCCAGGCTCTCTCCTCACTGGCGAGGTTGTCCGAGAAAACATTCGGAAGGGCAAAGTGGGCGACGACGAGGCGCAACTGAATGCAGAGATTGCTGGCATCACAACCTTTATCGCTGGCTTCGTAATCTTGCTTGGCGGTCTGTTTCGTCTAGGATTTTTGGACAACGTCCTCAGTAGACCTTTCCTGCGCGGGTTTATCAGCGCCATTGGCGTGGTCATTTTTATCGACCAGCTCATTCCCCAGCTGGGGATCGCTCGCCTTGCGGAAGGACCTCATGGTGTCCAGCACGGTAGTGCGGTTGATAAATTGATTTTTATCATCAAGAACATCCAACACGCTCATAAGCTAACGTGCGCCGTCTCGTTCAGCGCGTTTTTCAGCATCATGTTTTTCAGGTTGGTCGTGCCCCCCTAGATGAGTCCGGAAGCTCTCTAACAAGATGCAGGGAACTTAAGAAGCGCCTCCAACCACGTTACCCAGGCGTTGCATACGTGCCAGATAGATTTATTGTCGTCTTGCTGTCCGTTATCCTGACCTGGCAGTATCGCTGGGATCGTAATGGGCTGGCTATTCTGGGAGAAGTCAATACGGCAGGTGGACACCTGTTCAAAATTCACTTCCCTTTCGACTTTTCACATCTCAAGTACGTCTCGGACGCTTTCGAGACTGCATTTACCATTGCACTGCTGGGCTTTTTTGAATCCTCGGTGGCAGCGAAAAGCTTGCCACCATCCAAAGATGGCCTCCAGAAAATCAATACCAGTACGAACAGGGAGCTAGTCGCTTTGGGGGTGGCCAATGTCACCGGTGGTCTGTTCATGGCGCTGCCTGCTTTCGGTGGGTACGGCAGGAGTAAGGTAAACGCATCGACAGGCGGCCGGACACCTATGAGCAGTATTTTTCTAAGCTTGATAACTTTGCTCTGCTTGCTTTTCCTACTTCCCTACTTCTACTACCTCCCGGTAAGTTTGAAACACTTTTACTTCTGCCACTCGTTTCGACTAACTTCTTATGTAGAAAGGTGTGCTTTCGGCCATGGTGGGTGTTGTGGCGTTCTCCCTTGTCGAGGAAGCTCCACACGATATCCACTTTTTCCTTAAGATCCGTGGTTGGTCTGAGCTCAGCTTGATGCTCATTATCTTCCTTGTGACGATATTTTGGGACTTAAAAAAGGGAATTGCGGTGGGTATCGGCCTCTCCCTCCTGCGGGTTATTAAACATGCAACGCGCCCGCGCATCCAGATTCTTGGCCGTGTGCCGGGGACAAATGACCAGTTTGAGAACGCGGAAGTCGATCCCGGGAGGCTCGAGTTCGTCGAGGGATGTCTGATCGTCAAGATCCCGGAGCCCCTCACGTTCGCGAACACCGGGAGCCTGCGCAACCGCCTGAAGCGCCTCGAGGAGCACGGGACCAATGCGGCCCACCCGGCCCTCCCCCGTGTGCGCCGCGAGGAGCACAACAAGAATATCATATTCGACGTGCATGGCGTGACTTCGCTCGACGGGGCTGGCGCGCAGGTGCTTCTGGAGATTGTGCAGACGTACGTGGAGCGCGGCGTCCGGGTCTTTTTCTGCCGGGTCCCCCGCGAAGGGAGTGAAGTCTGGAGACTCTTTCAGCAGAGCGGAATCGTTGAGACCGCAGGTGGGCCAAGGCATTTCGTCAATAGCGTCGATCAGGCTCTGCGCATGACGGAGCTGGAAAGCCTTACCGAAGCGCTAGAGCGGGAAAGTAGTAGCTCGTGAGAGGGCAGCGAGATGGGAGAAGGGAGGGTCTTTCACAGACGCCGAGGAGATAAGGTTCAGCCGGGCAGAGAAACGTTTTTTCGTATTCTGTTTTTTATTTTGTTTGCAGTGTCTATATTAGAAGCATAGTAGTATCAGGATATTATTTGGGGATGTGAACCACGCGGCGAGACTATCCGTTCCATTCATACCTTCGAAGAATCACTGTCTTCGGCTTATGAAAAATCACGAAAGGCCCGCATCAAGAGGCAGGCATGGAAAAGTATAGGCAAAAGGATAACGCAAAGGTCCGGTGACAGAGAGTCGAGGGACAGGGATATGTATGGTATAACAGCATGAACTCTCATTACGTCGTTTGAAGAGCAGGCATAGGGCCAGATTATTAAACATTCGAATGGCAGGTACCGATGGGGCTTAGTTTAGAAGGGTTGGATCGGTGGGTTCTAAGGGCAAAGAAAGAGAACGGGTACCAGACATTCGGAAGGTTTCTAAACACCGTGCCATCCATCGTCTGAGCATGCTGTGGAGGATTTTCGTATTGTCGCCCTCCCCGGCACGAACCTTGAGCGAAAGAGCCGGGGCCGTCATGCGGCGAACGCCGTGGGTGCATGGCCCCGTGGGGAGAAAGAATAAAAACAAAGAGCGGGGGAAGAGGCTCACGGACCAGCGAACGGCCTTTGACGGCTTTTCGAAGCATCGTCGTCTCGGCCAGCAGCGCTCGGGTGCTGCACTCGCCCCCCTTCTTCACCAGGCGGCATGCTATCTGTTTCATGCGGACCCATTGAACGCGGCCTGGGGCCGCGATATCGCTGCAGCTCCAAGTGCACTTGACCATGTGCAGTAAGCCACGCCGCCCCTCCATCAGCGGCCGTCCAGTCAGACGGCCCGGCAGAAGAGCCATTGTGGGGAAAGAAGCTCGCAGGATTCCTTGGAGCTGAGGCTGGGCGTGGGCTTGGCCGACATCGATGGCTTGCGTCGGGCGCGGCACTCGCAGCAGCAGCTCAATCACCGACGGGGCGGCTGTTTGACTGGCGGCACAGCGGGCTGTCATGGCTGCTGTCCGTCCACCCGCGCCGCCTGCTTCGGGAAGGCGTACGAGTCGCGCATGCAGAGATATAATAATGAGGGGGAGGGCAGCCCACTTCCTTCTCCCCTCCAGTTCTTGGTCGTGGTGCTTGTCTTCACCCACATTTCCTCGGCGCCAACGCTTTGCTGGCCCACAGGGACGCTTGACACCTCTTGGCTACGCCGTTGGCGAACACCACGCAAAGCTTCGCCTTTCATAAAGGGACCCACCGGCCGTATTACGCAGCACTGCCTGTGAGGGGTGAGCTCGGGAGAGTTGACGGCCGTGGATTCTGAGTTGACAGTGTACGAGACAGCGGCCACTCTGCAACACAAGGAAGCAATCAAGCCAATTTCAATCCACCCCCCGGCGCACCATGTCGGCCGAGAAATACGACGCCGAGCGTGCGGAAATTGTGACGGAGCGCTCGCCCTCGAACCCGGTGGTCGGTTCGGGCATTGCAGCCAACCCTGACGAGCACATGAGCATCGGCCGCTACGTCGCCACCCGCATTCCCACGCTCAAGCCGCCCATGGCGAAGGCACCCAACCCTTTCAAGTTACTGGGACTGCTCAACACGCAGCAGTGGCTCTTCTTTCTAGTCGCATTCGTCGCCTGGTCATGGGACGCCTTCGACTTCTTTACCGTCAGTTTGACGTGAGTGTACCCATTCCACACATTCCTCGCTAATTCGAGAATTGCTTTCTGACATCTCACAGGGTCGAGGAGCTTGCCGAAGAATTCGGAAAGAGCAAGAAGGACATTACTTGGGGAATCACCCTGGTGCTGATGCTGCGGTCCATCGGCTCCATCATATTTGGCATTGCGGCCGATCGCTGGGGCCGCAAATGGCCCTTTGTCGTCAACAACGTGCTTTTCATCATCCTCGAGCTCGGTACCGGTTTCTGCAACACTTACGAGCAGTTCCTGGGCGTTAGAGCCCTCTTCGGCATTGCCATGGGCGGTCTGTACGGCAACGCGGCTGCGACAGCGCTGGAGGACTGCCCGGAGCAGGCTAGAGGAATTGTCTCAGGCATGCTGCAGCAAGGCTACGCCTTTGGGTACCTTCTGGCGACCGTTTTCGCCAGGGCACTGGTGAACACCACGAGCCATGGATGGAGACCTGTGAGTGCCTCCCGCAGCCGAAGTGTTTTCGAACCACTGAGCGACTAATTGAACCGCCACTTATTCTTCAGCTCTTCTGGTTTGGCGCCTGCCCACCTGTTCTGATCATTATCTTCCGTCTCTGCTTGCCCGAGACGCAGGCCTACCGGGAGCGTGAGAAGGTCCGCGAGGCCGGCCACAATGTCTCCAAGACTTTTATTGCCGAAGGGAAAGTCGCCCTCAAGAAGCACTGGCTGCTCCTCATCTACATGGTCCTACTCATGGCCGGCTTCAACTTCATGGTCAGTACCTCTTTACCAACCTACTCCCTGCAGGGCCAATTGAGGACCGCGAAACTAACCTCCCGCAAAACAGTCGCACGGTTCGCAAGACCTCTACCCGACCATGCTCGAGAACCAGTACAACTTCAGCGCCGACGCCGTCACCGTAACGCAGGTCGTGGCCAACCTGGGCGCCATGACGGGCGGTACTGTGATCGGGTACTGCTCGCAGATCTTCGGGCGGCGCTTCAGCATCATCTTCATCTGCGTCATCGGCGGCGCATTGCTGTACCCCTACACCTTCGTCACCGACACGCGCATCATCGCGCCCGCCTTCTTCGAGCAATTCTGCGTCCAGGGCGCCTGGGGCGTCATCCCCATCCATCTAATGGAGCTGTCGCCAGGCAGCTTTCGCACCTTCGTCGTCGGTACCTCGTACCAGCTGGGCAACCTCGTGTCGTCGGCGTCGAGCACCATCGAGGCGACCATCGGCGAGCGTTTCCCGCTGCCGCCCAAGGGAAAGACTGCGCGCTATGAGTACGGAAAGGTCATCTGCATTTTCATGGGCTGTGTTTATGCCTACGTCATCCTTCTTACCTTGATTGGCCCTGAGTATCGCGGCAGAGATTTCGATGTCGCCCACGACAGTGACATGGAGGAGGCTGCGAACGTGGACCACGAGGGAATCGAGCGCATCGTGCACTCTGGCGCTACTCATACCAATAGTGACGAGGGAAAGCAAGGAGCGGCTACGAGGGAGGTTGTTTGATATGGCAGAAATGATCTTGATAGAGTGAAATGAAGCCATGTATAGAGGAGTGAGGAGAATCAAATAGTGCTTCTCAAAAAAGAAAAAAGAAGAAAAGGAAACGAAAAGCCACGAGACATGATTTTTGGAAATCGCCTGTTAACTCACTTGCTCATGATGTATTAGTGGTTGCGTGATGTTCTACCATACCGTCCATTCGGGCGTCCCCAATGGTTGCGCCCAATGACCTCGTCCCTCGCACTAGTTACAACGGGGTTCTTAAGTCAGCTAGTTCTCCTCCCATCATTTCATCAATCGAAGCTAGTCATACAACTCCCACCTCGCTCCACTCATACTCAAATATCCCTCGGTGATGCGGGAGCTCTGGCATTTGTAGACCCCCTCCTCCTAAGCTTCGGTGGATGCCGTTTCGGACTTCCTCGTCCAGGAGACTCAGATTCGATTGCGTGCTCAAACTGTCCGCCGGACTTAGTAGCGGCATTTGATTTTGGGGAGGTGTTTCCCGCGTCTCTATTGGTGAAGTCGTGTCCACCGATGGTGTCGCGTACTCCATTGGTATTGTCCGTGGTATCTGGTCCGTAAGTCTTTGTCGGTGAGCGATTGGACTTCCGAGCTTGGCTACGAGGCGATTGGAGGGGAGACGTCTCAGGCGGAGTTCGGGGGGGCGAGGGCGGCGAGTCTGGTCGGATGCGTGGTTTTTTGACGGCCCCATCTGTGCCTGAACTAGTAGTTACTCATCTGTTACCCTCTGCAGCGCGCTTTCTCACCGAAAACAAGGGACTCCCTCTGTAATCGGCTTCTGCACCGAAAGGTTGCGCAAGAAAGAAGTCGAAACAGCAACATGAGGGTGATGTACGATGCTAAATGCGACTATCTTCAGCACCATCGCCCTAGGCCTCCATGTGCGGTTCAACTGTCTACGCGCATCGCAAACCCGTCAAGGAACTTAACAAGCTTGTAATTACCTGCTTTGCCTTTTCCTTTGCCGTAGCAATTCGGACCATGTCCGTGATCGTGATACAAACAGTCGTCGCCATTGGTGGGATCGTCAAACAAGATGCCTCCAGACCCGGACTTGATGGCATTGACAAGATCAATGGCAAAGTCGGGATTTGCGGCAAAACATTCGCGGTAGCTCTCGGCATCCCGGTCTGCATCCGGATCCATGATCTGGCGTGCGGCAATACGCGTCATGAGCACGCGAAAGGGCGAGCCCTCCGGGCTTTTCTGATAAATGTCATTGATTTCGTCTGCATCGGGCACCAACCGCGCTTGGCTCAGGCCTTTCCGATACTGGTCAATAGCCATATTTTTGAGCTGGGGCATGTCGAAGCGCTCGCACAACATGTACAGCTTGTGGCAGGCAACTGCGTAGTCGTACTTGCGCTCGGCGCTAGTCAAGTCGCCCACGTCATCGAGCTTTCCCTGGTAGAGCCATTTGACAAGCAGTTCGAAGCCCTTGGGATCGTCTTCGGGAAGCTCCAGCTTATTCCCTGCCTTGTTCTTGGTGGCGTCATTGGTCTGAAGTTCGGACGCGAGGTACTCGGAATGGTAGGACAGCAGGTTGCGGTGGAGGGACCATTGCCGCTTGACATCGCCTACGCCGACGATGATATCGATGAGGGGGCCGGAAAGAAGCCTGGCGCGCATATTCTTAGCATGTGCTTGCACGCGCAGACGGTGTGAGTGTATGCGGTCGGGAAGGGCAGGCCGCGAATGCTTGTCCACCGATGTTGATTTCCCCCGAGCATGGCGGGGGGGATCAACAGGGGAGCTGAGTTCGGGCAGCGAATGGGTGAAAACATACTCTGCGTAGTCGTGAGCAGGCTCGTGGGCGATGTCGGCGGCAGATGTCATGGTGCGGAGACGGCGGCGTGGTGGGCGCGGGTAGGCGAAATCGCGGGTGAATATGGCTTTCGGGTCGTCGGCCCAGTGCATGCGACCAGCTTTAGATAAGGAATGCGATGCGAAGCATGGGCTGCGAGGGCAGGGCGGCGCGGACGCATGGCGTTGCAGAGCGTCGGAGGCGGGAGCTGGGAGACTTTGCTGGTGGCGGCGAAGCGGTTGGTTGCGAGCTGGAGCAGGGATGCCAGGTTTTGAGCAGTAACGGCTCGTTTCGGGGTCTGCTCTGGGCTAAGCGTCCGATCATTACGGCATCTAGACTTCATCGGGGAACTCGATGCAAACGCGTTGTCGCGTAAACGCGTCTCGCGTGGATTTCAGCCTTTCTCAACACCACCATCTCGCCGCGCAGACCACCGCGCTGCCCAGCAATGGGCCCGCCAGAGCCTGACTACCCTCCCTCCTTCGACCCTGCCCTGTTCTTACACTCCGAAGCTCCTGATCCGCTCGACGCAGTAGAGCATCCACCTAGCTCGCATACCGAAGAGATCGAAGCGTTACGTCTCCAAACTCGCGAAACAACTGCCGCCAGGACTCGCCAGGGAATTGTGATCCAGCATCGCGCCTGGAAAGTCCCAGACGTGTTTCGCAGTGAAGAAGACCACCAGCTGGGTGCCGTCTCTCCTTTCGCCGATGGCGAGGCCTGTGTCTGACAGCGCGTAGAAACTCCAATCAAGCAACAGCATTTCTCTCCCAGTCTCTCTCTCTCAGTCGCACCAATCTCGAGCCCCTCTGCCCCACCATCGTCACCGCCTTTGCACAATATGACGCTCGTGTCATCGCCTCCAGCGTATCCTCCGAGTTCACCGCCAGGAGGTGACTCGCCGAGGAAAAGACGGAAGATAGATGGACGCCGAAGCCCTCTCCACGATGTATCGGCCGGCGCAGGTAACAAGATGAGGGGCGTCTTTGGAGATGATTCGGATGACGAAGAAGACTATGCCGCCATGAAAGCCGCGCACAACAAGAGGAAGGCCTCGGCACATGCACCTCCAAGGCAAACAAACGTCGGTCGGCCAGTGGCCTTTGCCGATTTTGAGAACGCGTCTGTCAACGCCGAAATGCTGCCTCTACATTCACTAGCCGTCTCGCAGCCTCGCGATAAAGGGCCGATGACCCTCCGGACTTGTTCTGGAAGAGCGATATACCTCACACATCGACGCCCGACGCCTACTATTCCCTATGAACAACTGATTGCATCTCGCTCGCACGCGGGAGTAGGACAGGCAAGAAAAAGCTACTATGGGATTGACATCCACTCTTTGATAGATGAAGCTACTGCCCAGGCGGCCGATGAAGAGACCTCCAAACAGCAACAGATGGATACGGACGTCAACATGGATATGCCTATGCGCACGATTGAAGGCCCTAGCGGCCGCAAAAGTGGCAATCGACCACTTTTATGGACCGAAAAGTACCGCGCCAAAAGGTTTACCGACCTTGTTGGCGATGAGAGGACGCACCGTATGGTCCTGAAATGGCTCAAATCTTGGGATGCCATCGTCTTTCCCGGTTCAGCCCGCCCGAAACCAAAGACGGCCCGAGCCTACGATCCAATTGGAGCAGATGAGGACTACACGCATCGAAAAATACTACTGCTTACCGGTCCACCAGGTCTGGGTAAGACGACACTTGCTCATGTCTGTGCACGGCAAGCGGGGTATGAGGTACAAGAGATCAACGCGAGCGATGAGAGGAGTAAGGATGTCGTAAGAGGCCGCATCAAGGATATGGTTGGCACAGAGAACGTACGAGGCATTGATACCAAATCTCCAACTGGATCCAAGGTCAGAAAGGCTGGAAAGCCTGTCTGCGTCGTGGTCGATGAAGTAGATGGTGTAGTAGGAGGCAGTGGGGGTGGTGGCGAGGGCGGGTTCATCAAGGCTCTTATCGACCTGGTTCATCTTGATCAGAAAAATGCCAGTCCAAAGACCACCGGGTCTTCCGCGGCCAAGACAGGAAAGAAGCAGGGCGACAGGTTCCGTCTCCTCCGGCCGCTCATTCTCATTTGCAACGACGTGTACCATCCATCCCTGCGTCCACTTCGCCAGGCCTCTATCGCCGAGATCATCCACATCCGGAAGCCTCCTGTCAACATGGTTGTCCAACGCTTGCACTGGATTTTCGAAAAGGAGGGCATCCCGGCCGATTCTGACGGGGTCCGGCGCCTATGTGAGGCCACATGGGGCATTAGTAGTCGGAAAGATGGAGGAGGTGGTGGTACTGGAGAGGGAGACGTCCGGGGCGTTATGGTTGTAGGCGAATGGGTAGCCCGGAAGCTCCTTTCGCAGGCCAACAGTGAACGGCGACTTACTAGGAAATGGATCGAAGATAACATCATCAATGACCTTGCTCAAGATGGTGGGGGCGCCAGAGGTCTGGGTAGAGGAGGCGCAAGGGAAATCGTGGAGCGCGTGTTCAAGGAGGGCGCTGGTTTCCCCAAATCCGCATCTGCAGCACAAGCGGAGAAGGCCAATATTGGGGAGACTCGATCTATCGGAGTTGCGGAAGCAAGCAAGCGTTTTGCGATGGACAGGTTGAGTGAGATGGTCAATACCGCCGGTGACACCGACCGCATCGTGACAGGTATGTTAGTAAGATCTTATCATAGCCTTTGGCTGATTTTTCGATAGACTGCTTCTCTGCATTTGTCAACCAACCATTTCAAGATGACACTTTCCTCAGCAAACCCAACAACGCCTACAGCTGGTTGCACTTCCACGACTCAATATCCGGAGCGGTTCATGCTGGACAGGAATGGGAGCTTGCGCAATACCTGTCGGTCCCCGTTCTTGCCTTTCACGACCTCTTTGCGTCTTCGATTCGGCCCTCACTTGGGTCAGAGCCCGCCACTTTTAAGAAGGGCCGTGGTTTCGCAGAGAATGGCACTGAGCAGGACTCAGAACCCGCACCTTTCTCTGGGCCTAGCGCGCCTTACAGGATGGTCGAACTGAGCCGTGCCAACCTTGCCTCCCTTACCGCTCTCCAATCCGGGCTTGCTCTTCCTCTCGCTCGCATGTACCGCTCCGCTGCCGAAATCTCGACAGAGCTTATTCCCTATGTACTCCGCATGCTCTCCCCGGGGGTCAAGCCGGTCATTATCAATACTTCAGGTGCGGGCGCTGACAAATCAAAATCAACATCCGCAGCCTCTGTCCGTAAGGCATCGGAGAAAGCGTTGGTGATGCGCGCCGTCAATGCCATGGGAGCAACGGGGGTCCGGTTTGAAAAAAGTCGGGTGGAATTCGGTGCCGACACGAGACACAACGGCGGCTGGATCTACCGTATGGAGCCGCCGTTAGATACGCTAGCCAGATTTGAAACAATGGATAGCGGAATACAGGATGATAAGGTGCGCTACGCTGTGCGCCAGATTATGGATGTGGAGTTCAAGAAAGAGAGCCTGAGGCTGGAAGCAGAGGCTAGAAAGCGCAGAGGTGGAGTGGTAGAATTGGAGGAAGGTGCAGCAGCTGAAGAGGTGGATCTGAGAGGTCTTGCCGCCGCAGCAGAAAAGAAGGTCGTTATCAAGAAGGACTTCTTCGGCAGGACCGTGGCGCAGACTGTGCCCATGACACCGGTAGAGAAGGAGAAAAGCAGGAGAGAACGAGAGAGCGATGAACATAAAGAGGATGAGGTTTGGGTGAGTTATCACGAGGGCTTCTCGAACGCTGTTCGTAAGCCTATCACTTTGTCAGACTTCTTGGGCGGGTTGTAGAGGCTGTCTGTTCTGCGATTTGCAACGTCTCACAGGAAAACCCACGCTGCTCGAACCACTCGAGTTTTTACAAAGTCCAAGCGGCCTGGAACGCTGACGCTACGCGAAAAGAGAGCCATAATTTCAATAATCCTGGCCAGTAGAGTTTCACACGTCCCACTTGTGTTTGGCTTGCCGTTGCGATACTTGTGTCAGTGTCATCCAGCCCGTATCTTAAAGTAGTTGGATAAGATCGCTGTGCACTCGATTAGTGCAATCCGATGTTTCTCCTCGGCCGATGTCGCTCCTCGATATATTAAAGTCAACGGCCTTGCAAAACAAAGTGCGGAGCATCGTGACACCGAATCTACTTGATTCGACACTGGGATGCTTATATAGCCAATCAAAGGGACTACAAAGGTGTGCCCCACTCAGCACAGGCACTGACAGGGTGGGCGAGCGAGCCGCTCATGTGCCACCCTTGTAGGAGCAAAATCGGTGTCAGCTTCAGTAAACTCGGTGTCGAAATCCTACGCACCTTATTTGAAGGTAAAGATATCTCTTGAGAGAGACACTGATCAATAAATGCTGGTATTCCCGCTACGATTCACACCAAGCTTGGCCCCAGGCCACCGAGCGTTCGTGCCTCATCACGTTGCTGTCCAGTGCGAGGCAGTGTGCTAATATCCTAAGCTGACTAAGCCACGGGCGAGTCATCGGAGCTGTCCTTCCCACCGTCAACCTTTACAGCATCGACAATACCCAGGTCCCGCTGTTTCCACACAATTGTCCACTACAATGTCAGTTACGATTTCATCATTGCCAATCCGGCTCGTTGAACTGACAGCTATCAACACGGATGAGACGTCACCGTAAGGTGCTTGCCGCCGTTGACGTTAGCCACGGATGGCGCACCACGAAATCACAAAGAGCTCCACCGAGGTCCATCCGGGAGACTCGGCTGAGCGTGCCGTTCCAGGAAGTAGAGCACTTCTTCCTATGGAATCTAGCACCGTGTGGAAGCAGGGTTTCGGAAGCCAAGAGCTCGGATAGTGTCGTGGTGCTACGACACAGAGAGATAGAAGCTTCATCCGGATGAGCTCGTCGGCACGTCTTCGCTTGTTTGCTCCGATTTGCTTCGCTGCGACTACGGAATTACTCTGCTCTGGCACGACACTCTGAATCAACTACCAGCGCGTCGACAGAAGACCTTGAGTCCGGCTGGAGAGGCGGCAGAGTGTTGTCTTTATTTTGAAAGAGCTGCGGATGATATGCAACGACGACGCTGAAACTTTTTCTGGCATTGATGTTTGGGCTGTTGCGGAAGGACTGGTGATTGGCGAGACCGAAGAATGGACGAATCAGGGCAGACGCCGCATCACGACATCGTTTAGCACGGCATAACCGCGATCGCGACATACAGGCATCGCATTGTGCCTTCGTCTTGGCCCGACCCAGCCAGCCTGCGGTCCTCTTCTGTACCCCTCTTATCTACGCCTCGTGGAATCTGCCCAAGGCCTCGAAGCTCGCCAAGAGCGTCGCCGAAGAGTCTGGCCGCCGTCTTGGTTTTCACAGAAGCTCGAAGATCGAATCTTGAGACTCTGTTCAAGCAATCTGCCTAGACGCCGCGGCTTCTTGGGCCACGCCAGCATGGGACCTCATGCAGACTCTTTTTCAATTGTAGCTTGACTTACGCGGCAACTGCGCTCTGCTCTTGTTTTCCACCGTGCCGCGGCGCTTCTCGGGCTATAACAGCATTGACGTCGCCAAAGCCAAGCTGGATTGCTCCGTGGGTGGGCGCCGTATCCGGGCTTCCCTAATATTGACGATCGAGAGCAGCTGCAGAACCAGGTTGCTGGGTGGCTTGCCGACCCACCAGCAGTGCCGGCAATTTCTCATTGCTATGAATTGAAGGAAAACGCCCCCGGCGTGGGGCCAATCGGGCGGTTTGCATGGGGGGAGGGGTTGTTTTTCTTGTTATCAGCTCCTATCTAATGGGCCCTATGTGTGGCGCTCGGGCATCTCTCTGTTATGATCCTAGCCGTGACTGGCATCTTTGCAGCACCAAATCACACCATAGGCAGGCGGCGAATCCGCAGACGGGTTATTCCCGGTGCTTAGTGTCTTATAAGAGCTTTTTCCCGCTACCAAAGAGAGGGTTTAGCGATCATCGTCCAGCAGATTCTTCCACGATTCCCGCCATGGCACGGAACTCTTCCTCCAGCGAGAGCGTGGCTCCAGACGCTTCCAAGGAGCGAATTGACGCATCTCCTCCTTCCACTGCCCAACAGGCCGTGCAGGCGACCTCCTTCAATGTCGAGCCAGTGACCAAGGATGGTTTCCAGATTCACGAGCGCGATGCTGATGACACAAGCTCGAGCAGCGCCCTCTCCGACAACCCTTTCGAGGACCCCGCTGTTGCCGAGCACTGGAAGGCGGTATACGAGAAATCTCAGTATGAGTGCCGTAGCGCATTCGACCCTACTTATACCTGGACGCCCGAGGAGGAGAAGAAGTTGATCCGCAAGCTCGACTTTCGCGTTTGTGCATGGGCGTGTGTCATGTTCTTTGGCCTACAGGTCGACCGTGGCAACTTGAAGCAGGCCGTATCTGACAACATGTTAGATGACCTGAACATGAACACAAACGGTACGTCTCGATTCTGAAGATACATTCGTCTTCTTGTACCCCAGCTTCTACCGAACAAAAGACAATAATTCCTACATCCCCCAGCCATAAAGAGCTGGTTTCTAAGAGATCATAAGAAAAAGAAATAAAAGAAGTGTGGGGATGAGGTGTGGAGAGGGAGGGCTAGTTTACCGTTGCTAACAGCTTTCAGATTACAACCTCGGGAACACGGTCTTTCTAGTAGCTTTCCTCTTGGCTGAGCTGCCTTCACAGCTTGTTTCAAAGAAGATGGGTCCTGACAGGTGGATCCCGCTGCAAATTTCTCTCTGGTATTACATCAAGATTCACCCATTCTCAAGGAGGAAAAGAGTTCTGACATAAGCTCCCGCCGCAGGTCAACTGTAGCTATATGCCAAGCTGCCATTACTGGGAAGAAGGGTTTCCTCGCGACACGCGCCATGCTCGGCCTTCTGGAAGGTGGATTCATTCCCGATATCGTACTCTGGCTCTCGTATTTCTACACGAGTCGCGAGCTGCCGCTCCGCTTGAGTTACTTCTGGACTACGCTGTCTTTGACGACCATCCTCACGTCTCTCCTTGCTTTTGCTCTTCTCCACATGCGTGGTGTCGCTGGTTGGGCGGGTTGGCAATGGCTATTTTTGATCGAGGGCTTGATCACCTTTTGTGTTGGACTTGCATCTTGGTTCATGATGCCGGCGTCAGCAGTCCAGACAAAGACATGGTTCCGGCCCAAAGGGTGGTTCACTGACCATGAGCTCAAAATTGCCGTCAACCGTGTTCTCCGGGACGACCCTTCAAAGGGAGATATGCACAACCGCGAGGCCATTACACCGAAACTCCTCTGGAAGGCGATGTGCGATTACGATTTGTGGCCCATCTACGCCATCGGAGTCTTGGCTTATATTCCGCAAACCCCGGTTGATACGTATATTACTCTTACGCTCAAGAGTATTGGATTCAGCACAGTACGGCGCCCATGGCCATTCCTCGACATCTTTCTGTTGCAGAGGCTGACTAAATACTAGTTTACGACGAATTTACTCACTATTCCAGCCAGTGTGTTCCACATCCTTACACTTTTGATTATCACCAGGATCAGTGACTGGCTTGGCGAACGTACGCTTGTAGCTATGTTGCAAAACTGCTGGACCCTGCCATGCTTGATTGCACTCCGCTTTTGGCCTGGAGCCATGTCGAATGCTTGGGGGACTTATGCGCTCGTCACTGTCATCCTAAGTTACCCGTACTGCCACGCCATCGTTGTGGCGTGGGCCAGCCGTAATTCGAACAATGTCGGCACCAGAACCGTATCTGCGGCGTTATACAACATGATGGTACAGATTGGAAACGTAATTTCCAACCAGATCTACCGCAACGATGACAAGCCACTATACCACCGGGGTAACAGAAACTTAATCATTATCAACTGTATCTCGATCTGCGTCTTCCTCTTCACGAAATTTTATTACGTTCGGAGGAACAAACAAAGGGAGAACAAGTGGCAGGCCATGACCCCTGAGGTATGTCCTTTTTCAATGCCTTTTTAGGTTGTCCTGCATTACTAATGTTTTACTGTAGCAACGTACAGATTACATTAAGAACACAACGGACCGTGGTAGCCATCGTCTTGACTTCCGCTTCGCTCATTAGAGATCAGCGGCTGTATTATGACGGTTGTCTAGAGTGGCTTTTTTGTTATATATGAGCGTTTGTGTGTTTGTTTGCCAGGATCCTGGGGGAAAAAAAAAACAAAGACGGTGATTAGGTGACGGAATATCTAAATATGCGCAGTCTTGCTTGTGGTTGAGAATTCCAAAAAGTTGATACCCTCTCACTTTTGCAACATTTTGATGGGCGGCCAGAGTTATGATCTTTATTTTCCCAAGGCCCGTGGGGGCGTTTCTCAAAGCATTCTCAGAGCAATGCCCACTTGAGCGTATTATGAACTTAGCTGGAGGGTGGGAGGAGCTTGTTTCCGATGCCCAAATACTGCGAACCTCTCGTTGTGGGCCATTTAAGCCACATCCTCAGACAGATCGTGGCGCGTTGGAGTAGTCGACCGGATGCAAGTGCCATTAAATTGAGGGACATTTGCATCCGGACGACTGCTCGAACTCCCCACAGCCTGTTCAGTGCAGCTAAAAAGGGAATCATTTACTGCCCACCGTGGCCTTTCACTGGGTGATCCCGGGGAGTGGCACAGCACTGCTCCATCCTCGGACGCATGTGCAAAACACACCTACAGATTCGTGCTGCAGCCTTACGCAAAGCACGCAGGCATGTGCAGTTTCGTGGAAGGCTTTTCCCAGCGCCCACCCCCACCCACTCCACACGGTGCGGGTTGATGTGCATCGCGTGCTCAAAGTGAGAAATGGCGAAGAACATTGACCGAATTTGCCGACGCCCAGACCGGCACTGCCGGGTACCGGCGCTACGTGTGCGTCTGTAACGCCGCATGCGCACGGTAATAAAATCACATTTGAGGAAGGAATCATGCAGTGATCAAGTGAGGCAGCTCGAAGCGCCCTGTGAGGCTTTCACGTTGAGAAGAAAATACCTAGGACCAGCCACTGCAGCGCAGCCCGCTAAGGAATATCAGTGGGACAGGAGCCACCCCAATTGCCACCGGCACCTGCCACTGTTGCATCGGCGCACTCCAGGGCAAAGAAAAGCCTTATGCGACCGCTTGTGGGCTGCTCACCGGGCCCAGGACATGACGGGACGAGGCTCTCACGTCACTAGAATAGCAAATACAGAGACAGACCCGCTTCTGATATCGACATGTCCGCCGAGCAAAGATATAAAGAGCACTTGGCTTCCAAGCTTCTAGCCACTTGCTTGGCGGTCTTGTTTTCTTTTTTCTTTTTTTTTTCAGGAAATGTCGGCTGTCCAAGAACCCAAGGCGCCGGGCGCCACTGTCGCGGCCGACGAGCTGCCCACTACCGCAGCCTCCATCCGCCCTGCATGCGACCGGCCCCTCACCCCTTTCCAACGCTTCTGGAGAGGCACGCTGCTTCAATGCATCATCACCGGCCTGGTCTCCTTCGCAGAGCCCGGGATATGGAACGCCCTCAACTCGCTAGGCGCTGGCGGCCAGCAAAAGCCATACCTGGTTAACGCTGCCAACGCCATTACCTTTGGGTGCGTCTTTCCTCCTGTTTACGAGGTCCGTTCCAGAAGGACTGTAACAGCAAGCACACACGTATGTTTGGGGAGTAGAAGCATTCGACCGGTCATATGTCTACGGAGAGATCGGTGGCATTTGTGTCCGGATGAATGCTTCTACTTTCTCGCCGCAAGGGCAGCTTGCAATACTTCTGACATGGACCTCATATCTGCCAATGCTAACTGCTCATTGGTCCACAGTATCATGATATTCGGCTGCACCCTTGCCGGCGGCCTTTCCAACAAGATCGGCCTCAAATGGACGCTCGTCCTCGGCACCTTGGGTTACCCCTTCTACTCGGCTAGTTTGTACGTCAACAATCGCTACGGCACCGAATGGTTCGTCCTCTTCGGCGCCGTGACTTGTGGTCTCTCTGCAAGCTGCCTTTGGGCGTCTGAAGCGGCCATCGTGCAGGGCTACCCAGAGCACCGCAAGCGCGGCCGCTACGTCTCGCTCTGGCTGGCCATACGCAACATCGGCCAGCTCATCGGTGGCGCCATCAACTTCGGTCTCAACGTGCGCTACTCCACGACCGGCAAGGTCGGGTACGCAACGTACCTCGTCCTTATTGCGCTGCAATGCTGCGGGCTGCCACTGGCGCTGGCACTGTCGCCGCCGCAGAAGGTCGTGCGTGACGACGGCACGCGCGTCGTCATCCTCAAGCAGACGTCGTGGCGCGCCGAGGCCGTGGCCATCTGGAAGCTCCTGCGCACGAAGCGCATCCTGCTGCTCATCCCCGTCTTCATCTTCGGCCAGTGGAGCTCGCCTTACGAGAGCAACTACTTCGCCACCTACTTCACCGTCCGTTCCCGCGCGCTCGGCAGCTTCATGACGGCTTGCTCGGGTATCACTGGGGACATCGTCACCGGGCAGCTGCTAGACCACCTCCCCTTCTCGAGGAGGATCCGCGCGAGGATCGTGTGGTGCTGGGTCGCCTTCCTGTTCACCGGCTTGTATATCTGGCAGACGACTAATCAGGTAGCCTACGACAAGAACCCGCCTTCGCTGGACTGGGCGAAGCCGGGCTTCGGACGCGGTTTCGCTAGCCATATCATCTGGAATTACGCCATCGAGTCGTTGCAGACGTATTTGTACTGGACGATGGTAAGATCGTCTTGGGTCCGTTTCGTATTTCTGATGTTGACAATCTCCAGGGCACACTTAATGATGGCGTTGGAACACTTGCCCGGACGACGGGATTGCTGCGCTCCTTTGAGTCGGTGGGCTCCACGTTTGCTTACACGACGAGCGCGACGAAGTGGAGGTACCTTTACACCCTCATTTTCGCGTTTGCGGCTTGGATTTTTTTGCTTCCGTTCACTACTTACGCCGCGTGGTTGGTGCCGGACCAGCCGTCGAAAGTGGAGGTTGGCGGAGCTTTGGAGGATTCGGATTCGACGTCCAACGGTGAAGTTGTCGACTTGGGCGTCGGAGGAGCGGAACATCCTGCCGCAAAAAAGAACGAGTCCGTGTAGATAATCGTCCTGTATTATTGATCAAAGGGTTTGCATGCTTGATTATCGGCCGTTGTAATGGTCGCCTGGCAGTCACTGGCCATCAATGGAGACTGAAGGAAACTCTTATCTCCTTTGCAGCGCCGGCTACCGGTGAGGACCCAATATTCATGGTTTGTCTACAATGTCTTTCTGGAAGTCTCAAGCGCAGTTCTTCAACGTGTTCGATCCTTCACCTGTTTTAGTCGGCCTGGAGATCTGGAAACCCCTATCGGGAATGGTATTCTCGGCATCGAAGCATCGAGCGACATAATGGCGGATGTACAAGTACTCACAAAGCATGAGAGAGGTAGGTTCCAAGGTTGTTTGCAATAGCGGGCGGCATATATGTGTGTGAACATGGGAAGGTGAGACATTCGTCCAGATCTAGTTGTCCAGAAACCCCGATTACACTTGCGTGCGAACGAATGCTTGAACTCTCCGTATATGATTGCTCTTGCAGTTGAAGCCTTTCGGGACTGATGTCACATAGTCGACAAGGAAGGGTGTAAGAAGTAAAGTTCTGGATTTGAACACCTTGATGCCGCGCCATCAAGGTATGCAAGCCCGTGACACTTCTTCCGCACGAACCACACGGACCAGATGTCAAAAATTTCTTCCGCGTCACAACTCGACTTAAGAAATATTGTGAAAAACGAAATCATGTCTCACGAAACCGTCTGGTATTCCCGCCCGCGCACCTACGGCAAAGGCTCACGCGGCTGGTAAGCCACCATCACCTCCTCGCTCTCTTTGCTCTTGCTTCTCAGCTTTGAATCTATTCTGTACTTTATTTATTGACCCTTGGTACAGCAGAGTCACTGGCGATAAGAAGAAGGCGGGCGTCATCCGCAAGTACGGCCTCAACATGTCGCGCCAGGCCTTCCGCGAACAGGCCGAGGCGATCGGCTTCAAGAAGGTAAGTAAGCTGCAGACAAGATAAAACGACATTGAGACTGACGATGGTCTCGCGTAGCTCCGGTAGGAAAATGGGTGAAATCCTGGGGCTTCTCGAGCGCGTGGTGATAGCGATGGAATTACGAGGGTACATGAGAGAGCAATAGTTGTGCACGGAAACTTGAAGAGCTTCGGTACTTTCTTGGACTGCTCGGCTTAGATATACTTTTCGTAAATGCTCACGTTGCCACCGTACTCCATGCCCCGCCTGGCATCCATAAGCTTCTCCTTGCGGCGTCGCGTATCCATCCGGTGGAGCCCATTATCTGTCAATGGCACTGTTGCCTGTACCAAATATAATGATTTGGCACCGTCAATCACTATTATTGTATCCTCACCTGATGAGCGACCTGAGGCCTTCTGAAAGAGCAAACGTGAGCTGGTACCGTTGTTGAACGGGTGTTGCTGAGGCATATGTTAAGTGGACAGTATTCATCGTGATGTACGTGTCAGTATACAGTTCATTCTACCAATACCACACAAAGCTGAACTGGCTGTAGTTGTGGGCGTCGATCGGGTGGAGTGGGTGTTAGGTGTGTGCCCTTGATACGCCAAGGATATCAGGTCGTTCCTGCTTCGAGCGGCCGGACGACGGATACTCCATGAAATATATCAGAGGAGTAGCACACTTGAAAGATTATGCACGAGTGGTTGACTCACGCCTAGAAAGAACTGGATACATGGATATCAAGGGAATCTACATGCAAGAACTCTTTGTAGCCGGAGGAAAGATGAACGGGCGCATATCAAAAAAAGAGATCTTTCCCCAACCGCGCACGCATTCTTTTCCCAACTAATTACGATTCCCACCAGTCCTTTGACCCAGTTTTTCCCATTACCTACACCACTCTTTTCTTTTTGTCTTTCCATCTGAGCCCGCGTGATTTAAGGGTTCTGCTTAGCGAAGTCGACACCCTTCTTGATGTTCTTGGCAAGGTCCTGGACGCAGACGTCAATGAGCTTCTGCTCGTAGGGGGTGACGTTGCCGATGGGGTGGATCTTCTCGACACCGTTGGGGCCAAGCTCGACGTTGGAGGCGAAGAAGTCACAGCCCTGGTCCTTGTAGAGCGGGCTTTCAACGAAGGTCGGCTCAATGACACCCTTCTCGCCCTGAGCGGCGCGGAGGAGGGACTCTGCGAAGCGAGCACCGGCCATGGCCATAGAAAGAGTAGCAGAACCAGCGCCACCCTTAGCCTGGACGACCTCGTCACCACCGAACTGGACGCGCCTGACGTACTCGTCAAGCTCCTGGCCCTCGAGCTTGTGGCCGGCCTGAGAGAGGAGAGGAACGATCGTGGCGCCAGAGTGACCACCGACGACGGTGATGTTCTCGTTGGCGGGGTCGCTACCCTTCAGCTGGGAGATGAAGCGGGAGGCACGGACGACATCGAGGGTGGTGACACCGAAGAGGCGCTTGGGGTTGTAGACGCCCTTGGACTTGAAGACCTCGGCAGTGATGGGGACGGTAGAGTTGACCTGAGAACTACTCAATACGAAGGCACCATTGTGGGTGACCTGGAGAAGCGTACCGGATTGGAGATGATCAGAACATTGGCATTGGGAGCGGCGTCAGCGGTGGCCTTGGCGAGATCACGGACGATGGAGGCGTTGGTGTTGAACAGGTCTGTGTGTGATCAGCGGAGCCTGGATCGGCGACTGCTTGGGAAATATTTTCATACCGTCACGGGTCATGCCGGGCTTGCGGGGGACACCAGCGGGAATGAGAACGATCTCAGAACCCTCGAGGCACTCGCGCAGGCCGGTGGGAGTAGGGTCGTAGCCCTTGACCTGCATTGTGTGTGAGCTGCGAGCTCAATGGCAGCGCAAAGACGGGCAGCGACGTACAGTGCTCTTGGTGTTGATGTGGCTAACGTCGGCAGCGACACCTACAATTGAAGGTCAGCGATGCGCTCGTTCTGGGACAGCCCGAGATACCTACCGGGACCGCCGCGGATGTCGTACAGGGCAAGCTCAGAGACGCGCGGGTTGAGCTTGAGCAGGAGCGACAGAGGCTGGCCAATGCCACCAGCAGCACCAAGGACGGTGACCTTGGAGTTCTGTACAGCAGAGGTCAGCAATGAGGACGGACGGGCGACGGCGCGGGCAACGGCGCAAGGCCGGCACCGGCGGAGCATCTTCGAGCTTGCATACCTGCCTGGCAGAGACGGAGAAAGCCCTGCGCTGGGCAGCGCCGAACACCTGACGAGCAGCGAACATGGTGATGGGCACGGGTGGGACGAGGAGGTGGGCAAAGGCGATGGAGAGAGAGTGTGTGGATGGATGGATGGATGGAGAATGGCGGGTGTGAGGAAGTTCTGTTGGTACGGAAAGCTTGCAAGCACCGCAGCTTGGCGCTAGTTCATTCCGTCCCCCGGCCCGCTCACGCACAACTCTCGGACGCCCGGCCACTACTGTAACCCCCTCCCTCGCGACGCCCCGGAAACGCCCCGACCAGCTGCCTTGGCATCTGCGGCGATCGAAACCCGTTGCGTATACCTACAGTGCGGCATCCAATCTGCTCCATCTTATCTCCTGCTCTCCTCAAGCGTCAAACCCTTCCACCAGCTGCATTCAATCCGCTACATCTGTTCCGTCTGTATATCTTAACCCCAGTGACGTCCGAGATCATTCCCGCAACAAGCATCTCACTTACTCCGTCATGTTTATGGGAAATGGAAGCGCCTCCGCCTTGTGGTCAATTCGCCGTCATCCGAGGATAGTTTGAGGACGAAGTGTCCCGGTGCCGAGGTGTCTCGCGCAGGTTTGGAGAGTCTGGATAAGGCTCGACGCATCATGGCCGGTGTGACCGTCGTTCTTCATGTTGGTACTTCGTTCCATCGCGCAATCGGTTACTTCATGGTTGATGCCGCTACCGAAGAAGCGACGAACGGCGCTTTCAAGCACTGTGTTTATTCGTCGGTTTTCAACACGCAATTACGCAAGATGATGCACCACGACTGCAAGCGCTATGTCGAGGTGAACCTTATGGAGTCTGGTTTGAATTTCACTATCCTGCGGCCGAACCATATCATGGACAGGTTTCCGGTGGTAATGATACTGTCCCAGTCAGAGCCTATGTACCGAGCAAATTGGAATACAAATATCCCACTCTTCTTCATGACTCTGCAGGATCTGGCCGAGGCAGCAGCAAAAGTCATCGAAGAAAGGGAAAATGAATTATTCGGTTCAGTATCCGCTGTGCTCAACTCCTCCACTCTCTGATGACGAAGTCGTCAGGATTGTTGGCCGAGTGGTTGGCAAGGATATAAAAGGGGAGACGAGGCCGCTCATGGAAGCCACCGAAGCGCTTTCCACGACACTGTTTAGCAGCGCAGCAAATATCCATCCAAGCAAGGGAGACGGTGCTCAGAGGATGATAATCTTCTCCAACCGTCGTGGAATCAAAGCAAATCCGAACGTTTTTGGGTGACTGATCAGACGAAAGCCAACATCGCACCAGGACTGGGTATCTATCCAAGTCGAGAAAGCAAAGACGAGCGGCCCAGCCGGAGCGTGAGGCTCGTTGAGGGCTTGCAGCGTGTGGTTTTGTGCGATGTTACGGCCGTAGGTTCTTGATTTTTTTTTTTTTTGCAAGCTCGCAGGTCCACCGCCAGCTGACCTCTTGACCAGCAGTCTGGAGAACAGCGGCAGGCGGTGGCTTGTGGTTCTGTCAGATCAGCTGCAGCATCGGCAAACGCACGGGCCGAATCCACGTTGCGTCACTCTTTCACATGTCGAGGCTCCGGACTGGGGAAGACACAAATAGATAGCGACACCAATGCTCGATAGGCTATGGTCATGAGGCTGTGAGCGGCTCCCGCGTGTCTAGGAATGTCCAGTAGGCCATGAAGGGCAGTGCGAAGGCCTAGGCAACGGTGGGCGGGTACTGGCCTCGGCCAATGAGACGATCCGATGTGAACCTCGGCTGACGCCTCAGGCGCGGCGCGCTGCAGCACCTCGTTGATCCGAACTGCCAGCTTTGCCAGTTCCCGCCGACCGAGGAGGTAGACTCTCAAAGGTAAATATCCTATCCGAAGGATCTGTCCCTGTCAACCCATCCCATAACCACCAGCCCGACGCCTTCATCACCCGCGAGGCATGTTTAATGCACTGAGCCGGTCCCGCGCCTCTGCATCCCTCCTTCGCCCGCAGATCAAGCCCGCGATACCACGCCATACCAAGGTACCTACTTGAGCCGCTTCAGGCCCCGCTGCCGTGTGACGAAAAGATCGCTGACCCCGCGCATTAGTTCCTTCCCATGGCTTCCGCTCGGAAACAATCCTCCTTGCCTGGCGGTATGTCTTCTCTTCCTCCTTCCTCCATCCACCATCGCACACACTGACACTATGCCTCCCAAAGGCTACAAGGAGGACCACAGCAAGGGTCGCATGCTCCGTTTCGAGGACTCCCTTCCTCGCCTTCCTGTTCCGACACTCGAAGAAACCGCGAAACGCTACCTCAAGTCCGTCCACCCTCTTTTGAACTCCACCGAGTACGAGAACACAAAGAAGGCCGTCGAGGAGTTCGTCCGGCCAGGCGGTCCCGGAGAGACTCTGCAAAAGCGCCTGGTCGCCAGGCGCGAGGACCCAAATGTCAGGAACTGGATTTACGATTGGTGGAATGAAGCCGCCTACTTGGCCTACCGTGACCCGGTTGTGCCGTACGTGAGCTACTTCTACTCGCACCGCGATGACCGCAAGCGTCGCGATCCTTCAAAGCGCGCCGCCGCCCTCTCCACGGCCGCGTTGGAGTTCAAGAGGCTGGTTGATACGAAGGAACTGGAGCCGGAGTACATGAAGAAGCTGCCAATAGCAATGTCAAGCTATGAATACATGTTCAACTGCTGCCGCATCCCAGCAAAGCCTGCGGATTACCCTCAGAAATACGACCCCTCTCAGAACAAGCACATTGTCGTCGTGCGCAAGAACCAATTTTTCAAGGTGGACCACGAAGTCGACGGCAGGCAACTGACAACGGCCGAGCTGGAACAAACCTTCAAGAGGATATACCAAAAGGCAGAGAAGGCGCCGGCTGTTGGTCTCTACACAAGTCAGAACCGCGATGTGTGGACGGATGTAAGTCGAGTTCCTCTACAAGACATTGGGCAAAACTGACCGCTGCAGGTTCGCGAGCGTCTCATTGCCGCCCACCCTTCGAACGAAAATGTTCTCAAGACGATTGAATCTGCCTCTTTTGTTGTCTGTCTCGACGACGCATCCCCAGTCACTCTCGAGGAACGAGCGCACCAGTACTGGCATGGTGATGGTGCTAACCGGTGGTTCGACAAGCCTCTTCAATTCATTGTCAATGACAACGGCACCTCCGGTTTCATGGGGGAACACAGCATGATGGATGGCACACCAACCCACCGCCTGAACGATCACATCAACATGCTGATCGCCACCAACGCTCTGCCTTTCGATGATCCGTCTGTCCGCTCGAACCTACCCGAGCCGATCCCGTTGAACTTTAAACTTAATACACGTCTGCAAGAAGACATTAACGAGGCTCAAAAGCATTTTGACGGGCAAATTGGCGCACATGAGCTACGTGTGCAGGCTTACCAAGGCTACGGCAAGGGCTTGATCAAGAAGTTCAAGTGCTCCCCCGACGCCTACGTGCAGATGATCATCCAGCTCGCGTACCACAAGTTCTACGGCAAGAACCGCCCAACTTATGAATCCGCCGCGACCCGTCGTTTCCAACAGGGCCGCACAGAGACTTGCCGCACCGTTTCTGACGAGAGCGTGGCCTTTTGCTCCGCTATGGCCGACCCCTCAGTACCGGATGACAAGTGCCGCGAGCTTTTCCGCGCCGCCCTCGACGCCCACGTCAAGTACATCACCGATGCTAGCGACGGCCGTGGCGTTGACCGCCACCTGTTCGGCCTCAAGAAATGCCTTCAGCACGGTGAGGACATTCCGTCCATCTACACCGACCCCACCTTCGCCTATTCCTCCCACTGGTACATCTCCAGCTCTCAGCTTAGCTCTGAGTACTTCAACGGCTACGGCTGGAGCCAGGTCGTCGACGACGGTTGGGGAATCGCGTACATGATCAACGAGAACAGCATCCAATTCAACGTTGTCTCTAAGAATTTAGGGTCGGAGCGCATGTCTTTCTACCTGAACGAAGCGGCTGGCGACATTAGGGATATCATGCTGCCAACTCTGGAAGCTGCTAAGGCGAAGTTGTAAGATAGGGTGTTTTGAGATATGGAGAGGCCATCCGATTTATGGGCATTTCCTTGTTGCGTTCAATCATTACTAGAAATCGAACACCGGACGATTGAGGTGCTCTCGGTAATGGGTGAGATTTGGGCGGCATCAAATATTACGTGTTGACCGTGGATGCGGAGGGTCGACTCACGTCATATTTCCCTTGTTACATGTGATATTATGCGAATAGAGAAGACTTCCACTAGTTCAGAGAATGTAGAATTTCTACAGTTTAGCTTCGTTCGTCTTGACATCTAATGTGGCATCATTGTCCACCCGGATTCTAACTCTAAATAATCGGGTATAAGGCTATTAGAGAAGTCCAACTTCCAGCGAACCCGCCAGCCCCATAATCTGCTCAAAAACTATCATCAAGTTCAACGTTCCTCCTAACAATGCTGGGACTATCTGCCGTCACGTTCGAATCTGTCAACTCTCCTCCACCAGCCGTAAGCAGCAGGTCCTCTACGATCTTCTTACTCGCCTCCCGCGCTGGAGTCTGCATAAGTCTGCTTTGCGGAACGTGAAAATGCATCGTTTTGGGGGGGCTGAATTCAGTATCGCCCTCGCTTTCACTATCCCATGTAATGAAGTCCTTGGCACCACCAGTGAACTTGCTTGCAGTTCCTGCTCCACCGCTCTTTCTCGGGGTCTCGTGTTGTTGATATACGCTGACACCGGGTGTCCTTGGAGTCTTAGCTGGAGAGAAAAGGTCCGCACGTAGTTGTGGCGCAGGTGCCTCAGGTGACGACATGGGTGAGGAGTCGAACGCAAGCCGCCGTCGGGTATGAATGTTGGTTCCTGGCGTAGCAGTAGTGGTGCTTGCAGCAGGTCGAGTCTTTTGCACAGTGTGTGGCGTCGCAGCGATACGGTATGTTTTGTCGAGCATACGATGGAGAAGCGGATCGTTGTTTGAAGCTTGGCGAGTGTGGCGAGTATGCTGGTCGGCGGAGCCAGGTGCGAAAGGGGAGGATTCGGGCGTCATGGACATGTCGGGCAGTGTATAATGTGAAACCTTGCCAGGAGTTGTCGGTGCACCGATTACGGTTCCTTCTTCTGGCAATCCGCTCGCGTCGGATGACGCGTCATCTCTTACTTTGCTTGCGCCTGCCTCGGTCTTTTCTCCCTGCAGTTCGCGCTTCAATGCCTCGTATGGGGAAGAATAGTTGTCGGTGAAGGAGGACGTAGGACGGTTGCGTGGTGTCTTGGCCATGGAAGGTGATGAGAGTAGAGAATCCTCCAGCCCTTCGTCGTCTTCGTCGAACCTGCTCGTGCAATCTGCGGCAGAGTGTAGCGTGGTGTCGTTGCGAATAGAAGGGCTATCGTCATATGCGGATGAAACATGGGTGGTGTCTTCTGGCTGCATAATGGTATCTTCTGCTGCTGTAGGCTCCTCATAGCCAGACAGCGACACATTGGCGCTGGCTTCGAAGAATTGCTTCCAGAACTTGGATCCCTCCCACACAGCCTCTGAATGTTTCGCATACTGCTCAACCACGGGTATTATGCTGCCGGTAACTATGCGGTGGGCACGGCTAAAGTTATGGTCGATTTCTCGAAGCGAGTCAGCGTGGGGCGCAAGTTGCAGAACGTCCCCGAGGGAGGAAGTGGGGGGTTTGCGCACCTTGGAGGGTGAGGGTGATGGACTGCTCAAGCTTTTCTAGCTCCTCGGTAAGAGATAGGTTGCGCTGAGCCATAGCGCCGTTGGTAGCCATCATGCTGCTGGGGCGCGACATGGCGAGCGTCGTGGTGGAGGAGGAGGAGGGTTGGATCGGCCAAATTGTCAACACGGATGACGGCGCGTCGGGCAGCCTTGGCATTTGCTGAGCGCGGGGAAACAAGATGTGGCCGGCGATTTGTTCGCTTCCAAATCAGGCAAGCCGGGACGCGTCGCCCACACGCGACTCAACACGCACGTCTCGCTGCTTATTCCCGTGACGCTTCTCCGCATTGCCACCCCAGCACTGTCCGCTAGGCTTCCGCTAGACTTCCACTCTGATCTACGCGCATGCTAGACTACCCCACACTGTGCCACAACGCCATGCTTCCTCTCATGCCTTCGACTCCGCACGTCCGGCTGGCCCACCGGCCTTCAAAAGCCCGAGGTGCTGGCCCAAACCCGTCTATCATGCCGCCCAAGAGTTGAGAACGCTTTTCCTTATTCCACTCGTCCTCGCCGCACTTCAATCGACCTCTGCAGCTTACCTGTAGCTTCCCAAAACCATGTCTGCCCGTATCGTCACAAGAACGTTGCTTGGGGCTTTCAGCAAGCTCTCGGCCTTCTCCAAAGCCTCCCCAGCTGCCTCGGCATTCTCCCGCTCCTTTGCCAGCGGCCCCCAGCTGCAGAAGACTGCCATTGTGACAGGCTCCGCTCGGGGAATGTCAGTCCACACTATCTTTTACTCTAATCTCCCCGTACTCATGCCAGGTACAGCGGAAAGGCCATTGCAATCCGCCTTGCGCAAGACGGCTACGATGTCACCGTGAACGACATATCGCACAACCAAAGTCATGCTGAGGAAGTCGTCTCTCAGATCAAGGATCTGGGCCGCAAGTCCACCCTCGCCATCGGTGACGTATCCAGGCGCACAGATGTCAAGAACATTATCGGCATTTCAGTGAAGGAGTTGGGTCCGCTGGATACCATGGTTGCCAACGCCGGCATCGCCCAGGTCAAGCCTCTCCTCGAACTGACTGACGACGATTTCCGCCGCATGTTCGAGGTCAATGTCCACGGCGTCTTCTACAGCTACACAGAAGCCGCCAAGCAGATGATCAAGCAGGGCAGCGGTGGAAAGCTGATAGGCTGTGCCAGGTGCGGTCCCTCTCTCGAGACGTATGTTTACTTTCTGATGTTGTATGCAGCATTGTCGCGTTCAAGCCCTTTGCCATGCTATCCCACTACTCTGCCTCCAAGTGGGCCGTCCGCGGTCTAACCCAGGCTATGGCTATGGAGATGGCGCAGCACAAGATAACCGTGAACGCCTACGCCCCTGGTATCGTCGGCACTGCTATGTGGGACTTGATCGACGAGGAATTGGGCAAGACGACGGGCGCCAAGAAGGGAGACACCATCAAGAAGTATACGAAGGAGTTAATCGCCCTCGGCAGAACAAGCGTCCCAGAAGACGTAAGCAAAACTGTTAGCTTCCTAGCCGGCCCAGATAGCGAGTATATAACGGGTCAGACGCTAGTCGTCGATGGTGGTATTATTTATACATAGTTATATAGTAATACTAGTACTTTCTTCTATTTAATATTAATTAATCTATTTAACGCCCGTCTAGAGCCTAAGACTATTATAGACGACTACTACTTAGTAGCTTATCTAGTATAATAGGGGGTAGAGGTTAATAAACCTATTAGCCTAGGTAGTAATATAGAGTTAAGTTTTCTTAAAATATTAGGGCACTTTAGCTATAATAAAAAAGATAGAAAAGTATATATAGTAAATTACTAAGATATTATATTATCGAAAATTACTAAGATAGTACTAAAATTACTAAAATAATAGATTTTTTACTATAGCTATAATTTTACTATTTTACTATACTTATTAAGTTTAAGAATATTATTTTTATTATATTTTAAGTATAGTATATATAGAAAAAGAATAAAACTCCTATATACTTAAATATAAATAATAGAGAAGAGTAAAATTTTTATTAATTTTAAAATTTTTATTTAATACTTTAGTAATTTTAGTACTATCTTAGTAGATAATTTTTAAAAAATATAATATTTTTATAATTTACTATTTCTTCTACTTTAGTAGCTAGAAAAAATATATATTTATAGCTAATTTTATACGGTAAATTACTGAAATATCACATTTTTCGAAAATAATTACTGAGATAGCAAAAAAATTACTAAAATATTAGGTATGTATAATTCTCACTAAGATAGCAGTTTTTAGTATTATGCACTAATTTTATTTTATACAATACGCTTATAAATCTATAAAACCTACTATCTCGGTAAATATTTTGTAATTAATGCTATCTCGGTAAATAATAATTTACTTATTTACCCAAATATTAGGTTTCTTAAATTACGCACCGATTTCTATACCGATTATTATAAAACTTTTATATTAGCTTTTTAGTATAGTATATAATGTATATTATAAGTTTAATTATAATCGGGTAAGTAGTAAAAAAAGATATAAAGGTTTAAAATTTACTAAGTTTATTAAGTAATTTACGACTGTATTAGTTGCGAGTTCTTTAGTAAAATACAAAACTAGTTATAACAAGATAGAAGACCTATTAATTACGCAAGTTTATCCTCGCTTTCAGCAAGTTATCCAGTTGGTACTAGGCGAATAGCTCGTTTTCTTGCGCTAGGGCGTATTTTTAGTGCGGAACGCTTTAAATTACGCGAGGGGGGTGTAAAATATAGCGTAGAATCGTCGCTTTGTTGACTAGACCCTATGCCTTGGCTAAGTACTAGCCCAGAAAGCGTATTTTAGCTGGTATTTTGCGAAATTTTACTGATTTGCTCCACTCCAGGCCAAATTTCTTCGTTTTACTCGATTTTAGAGTCGTTTTGCTCGATTCCAGAAGCGGTTTGATCGTCCGGTTTAGCTACTATATCCTCCCGGTTGATTTCTTAACTAGCTTCTCCTGAAATACTCTCTAGTTCGTTTATTTCATCGGAAAATCAGTGAAACTCGTCTGAAAATTCGGTGTTCTCGCTGGATTCTTCTGAAATACTCTCCTCTTGCTGTCTTCTACCAATTTCCTCGCGCCGGTAAACTGTATAAGGTCCCTAAATAGCGTTTCATTGCTCCTCGCGCTGCTGGGCCTGCCGTAGTTGCTAATAGGTAGTTAAACGACGCTTACGCGCGTTTTTTCGAGGCCTTCCAGGCCCCTTTTTAGCTGTTTTAGCCGTAGTTACCTCAGTATTCTCATCCGGGGATATTGAATTTACTGAAAATGGCCGTAAAAAGCGCGAGCTACAGTAGCATTCGTGGTAATTTACGGCCAAATAACAGTCTCTAATATAATCCAAAGCCCTATTACTAAAAGTAGTAATAAGAGCATGCCCATAGCGGTAAGGTATACGAAATTCTTAAAAATTAAGATAGGAACACATCTTATTAGTAAGATCTATAATAAACTGTATCCGTCCTTTAGCAGTAATTCCAAACCGCGAACGTGGTTTAGGAATTACTGCTATCTAGGTTCGTAACTATAAAACTTGCATTAGAATAATATAGTATAGGTAGAGTAAAATAGTAAAGTATATACCTCTAGTAATTCTACTTCGAACTTCGCCTAGGCCTAGTCTATAAGTGGATTTCTTATATACTTCTGGCTATTATTTGCGAATTTTTGTATAGTTAACAGCCAGATGCCTTCTAGTACTAGTAATATAAACTGTTTGCGAAATGGTAACCACATTAAATTACTGGATTCTAAGATATTTAACGTTGTTTGGCCGAACCTGGGATGTTCTATTGGGGTAGCGTATTTTGCCCATTGATTATGGGTAATTTGGTTAATATATTGCGCACCACGAGCATTAATTGCTCGAATTTAGTTAAGTTTTTTTTAAAAATCGAACTTATTAGTGGCAAAAACCAACTATAGAGTAATTTAGTAATTTACTAAAACCCTCTACTTTAACTAAAATATGTACCTGTCGGAATAGCCGTGCTACCGTATAATTACACTCTTTTAAGACGTTTTTAGCTAAATGTTGGCTACAATAATAATTGTGAGCTAATAGAAATAGCTACGAAACTACTAAAAGTAATTCTAATCCACGGTCGCTTATAAAAGCGAATCTGGTTGAATTAAGTACTAAATTTAGCCTAGTTTCGCGCTGAGAGATAGTAAAATCGGCCTTAACTAGTGTGTTATTAGTAAACTGAAGAAAACTAAGCTATAATTGCTTATTCTCTAGGCCAGCACAGATTCCCCAGGTAATTGGCAGTATTTGGTTATTGGAATCGAGTATAGTAACCGCTAGAAGGTGACTTTTAGGCCTAACCTTTATATGCGCAGCGTCGATTAAGAGAAAATTTCGAAAATTTATAATTACTGCAGCGCATGTTATATCTAGAGTAATAGATGCGTGCCTAATAATTAGTATATTACTAAAATGCTTAGTTTATTACTTACTAAAAGGCCCTACTATTCGAATCCCGCGAAAATTGCGTTAATCTACCTCCATTTCTATGGTTTCGCTGAATTCTAGCAAGATAGGGCTTTTTAGTTAATTTCTAATTAGTAAGATTTATCTATTTGTTAATATATTTTAGTAACTTACTTGAATTCGACGAATTATTTGTAAATTATCGCCAAAAACATCGCGCTTTATACTATCCCATATACACCACGCTTGCTAGTAGTTAATTTAGACTCCGTAGTTTATTCTCTTAAATATACATATAAGATTCGGACGTATTTAGGGTTCTTTCTTAACCGTATTACGCTGGTAACTTGTTAAATAACGAATTAAGTAATTATATCGCCATTTTTAGTGCCGTTCCGGGTTATTATAGGTGTGAAACACAAGCGTCTTAACCTGGATCTAATCTAGAGTAATTTAGTAAATTAATAATCTTTAAAAAAAGGAAAGCAGAGTAGAAAATAAGTAGATTAAAAATAAAATAGTACTCTATCTCTTTTTTTACTAATAAATAGATAAAACTCGTAGTTATCTAAGTAGTACTAATAAGTTACCTACTTATTTAACCGTAGAGCCCGTTGCGTAGTCTCTTCTTAATTAATAAGCTACTTGCGTGCTACTACTTGTGCTTCTTCTATAGAAGAAAAGATAGAACTAACTTAAAAAGAGAGGATTTTAGTTATTTTACTACTAATTTTCGTAAATAATAATAAGGAACGTAAAAGAGATTATATAGTAATATTATTTACGCGATTTTTCTCTATAACGTAAGTTTATTGCGCACTTAATCTAATTAGTGTAGTTTCTTATCTTTATTATGTACTCTTATTCTTTATATTACTAAAAAGTTCTTACTTAGATTATCTGTAAATGTTTAGAAAAAATAAATATTCTAAACCTTTATATTTTCTTTTCTACTTCTCTAATTATAATAAAACTTATAATACACGTTATTTACTATACTACAACGCTAATACAAAAGTTTTATAATAACCGATTAAAAAATCAGTGCGCAATTTAAGAAACCTAATATTTAGGTAAATAAGTAAATATTATTTACCAAAATGGCATTAATTATAGAATAATTACCGAGATAGCAGATTTTTATATTAATATATAGCAGCTTTTTATGCAAATTACTAAGATATTATAACCTAATATTTTAGTAATATTTTTAGGCGTGGGCATTTCTGACCCTTGATTTCGGTATTCTGACCCTTGTTGGGAAATGTGCGAAATCTCCACCGTTTTAACCGTGAAAT
>JAJJID010000630.1:0-18098 GCA_022204955.1 Macrophomina pseudophaseolina
ACAAAAGAAGAGACAGCCATGCCAGGCAGGAGCTAGCGAAAGCCAAGCCCGGGCCAAAGCAGCCATTACGGGTGATAGGCGAGCATCAGCGGCTCCTCGTGCAGATCCAGGACAGCAATGCAATTTGGTCGCCACATCACACAATAGGGAACAATGGGAGTGCTCTGCGACGAGGTGAAACCGGGGTGGAAAAGAGCAGGCGGGCCATGACACATGCATCTGCCTCCGGACCGGGGGCCCCGCAGGCGCAGGCGGGACGGATGAAGGCGCGGGCGATCCCCCTCACTTGTCAGGCACAGAGCAGCCGCAGCTGGAGTGCGCGCGCGTGCCTGATGCATGTGCTTCCGACATCTCCACCTGCCCTCGTTCTCGCTTCGCCGTCTGCTTCTCTGCGCCACAAGCCGCCCTCAGTCTTAAACCGCCCACCCCCGGTCCGTCAAAGTAAATCTCCCTTGCTTGATGTCTATCAATACTCGCCAAAGCTTCTTCCGTCCCACAAAACTCAAACTCCCCCATCCAACTCCGCCTCGCCCGCCAACGGTCGTATTTCTGTCGCCTCGCCCGCTCCTCTCACGTACGTAGCAAAGACTCCGCCAGTCGATACCTCGCCACCATGAGCGGCGGCCAGGCCCCTCTTCGGGCCTCCGAATGCGCGTCTGCAGGGACCGCTTACCCGCCCGTCAGCACTCCAACCATCCTGCCACCCAGCAACCCTTGTATAACCGGGTACACTGCCGGCTCCCGTCTCACCATCTACACGCTGCCGTACAACTTCTCCTCCGTTCTTCCCCTTATCTCTTCCTTTCGCGACATATCGTGGACCGGCCTTCTTGGATCGGGCGCCCCGTCAGCGACGACCGCAGATGACCCCAAATCTGTTCCACTCAACGGCACAAACAACGAGCCCAGAACTGCGCGCTCATACGCCTTAGCCGACGGCGCCAAGCTCGTCGAAACCCTACTCGAATACTCATGGCCCACCGACACTGATGGCTCAGGCATATTCGTCGAAGTCCATAGCATCGCTCCGCTCTACCAGCCCCTCAACCCCCAAGTAGCCAACACCAGCCTCACCTCCAACTCGGTCGAGTACGGGCCCCCCAACGGAACCTTCGGCTTCTACGCCGCCCATGACGGCATGCGCGTGTCAAGTGCCTGCGGTGGCACGGCTACCTACTTCAACCTGACGGCCGAGTTCTGCGCCACCAACGTCAGCGCAGCCGAACGGTGGTTCCGCTCCCGGGATTTCGATGCCATGGGCACGTTGGGCCGGACACTCGGCGGCGGCGGTCAGAACGTGACCAACTGTGCGGATCTGGCCGGAGTTGGTGGCGGGAGCGGCGAGCCGACGCCCAGTAGCGCCGCAAGCCACCAGCAGATCAGAACGAGCATGGGCACCGCCGTCAGTTTGGTATTGGCGGCATGCATTGCTTTTGCGGCTTTGATGGCATGATGACGATTCTCGCCCGGATGAGGAGAAAAGTACAAGGCAAAAAGTGTACATGAGCTTGACGGATGATACCCAGCCCGAAGGGGCCTACCACTTTCTACATTCTTATTGATCGATTGTCGAGCGAACCTGATGTACTGCTGATGCAAACCCAAATAGCGAGGCCTGAAATTTTGGTCGCTGCACCCGTTAGTCACAGCTCACAGGGATCCTCGGCTGTGCGTGACATTTTATTGCCTACAAGCACCTTCTATAGCAAATACTCCATGAATACATGTGTTTAACTTACTAGGCATACTTAAGTGATAGCACGGAATGCCACTCTGTTTTTCCTGTACTTTTCCGGACACAATATAATATTCTTTTACTGATGGCCTCCGGCTCACATAATTGCGGATCCCGAAGACTTAGAAAACAACCTCCTCTACACGACATTATCTTCGGCAGTAAGTGGTGAAAAACTCCATAACACGACCTCGACTTCTCGCTTCCCCAGCCGTCTTCAACATTAACAATGAGTACGCCACTCTTCTCTCCCGGAGATCACTAACACCTTTCACCCTCATTAACACCATGCTTAGATGTTTAGACTTTTTTTTTTCTTCTCCGTATCTACACTTGAAACAGGTCCTATAAGAACAGGGATGAAGCAATGCAAGAGAAAGACCGACAGACTCCCCAACTCACTGTAGCCCAAAGCTCCCAAGGCACCCATTACTTTGTTTTTAGCGGACTGACACTCCCGATATCTGAGAGTTAGATAAGGAAGAAGCCCAGGAACAATAAAACCGGTAACAAGGCTGGAACCTCCGTTTTATGCATGAAGAAAGGAATGCTCTCCCTTGTTTCTCTTCTCGCTATCTTTGCCGAAGCTATACTGAGGACCGAACCCGGAGGAACACTTTAGATCCGGGATGAATGTCATGTTGAAGAGCGTCGTGGACAAAGACAGTCGCTCCGCTCACGAGCGGTAGAAACGTTGCAGCTGACGTGACAGCGAATAGAGAAAGTAAGAGACGACTATATGATGCAGGAGAGAAGGACTTCTAAGATTGCATCTGATTTCGCCAGTTGCTCCGGAAACTTTGCAGGTCATCAACAAGTGGCGGTGAGAGAAGCATCGCTCGGTGGGGCCTCCGCTATCGAGGCGCCGTCAAAATCCGGAAATTTGGCACTCAAGGTTCGTGTCGATCCGGCGAGAGGAAGAAAGGCATGAATTCGCTCAATGCATCGGCGGCTGGTAGTTGATCGGGCGCCTATATCTTCAGTCAATCGCTGCTGCTGGTATTTTCATGTTGCGAACTGCGAATTCGACTGCAACTGACACGCTACGAATCAGCCAGGTGGAGGTACGTACTTGAAAAGAAGTATGTGAGGCTCTGGCTCATGGACCTCGTAGTGCTCCCAACCCAAACTCTGGGGAAAAGGCATGCGGTTAGCACTTGCGCTGACTCGTCAATTGCTCGCGTGACACGCCTACCTGAGTGATACCAAGCGCTCTCCACTCCTCCTCCCACAACAGCTTCAGCGTTCCCCTGGAGCCGTCGAAGTACTCTTTTGGTATGACCTTCAGCATCTGCTTGGGTAGCTGGACATGACGGTATTCGTATTCGCTGTCCGAGTATCTGTGTAGAGCTCTGGTTAGCACGCGACAGCGTTTCAAGACTGGTAAATGCGCGGCGAGGCTGCGACAGCCGGCGCGGCAGGTAGGGGAAACGCGCGCACCTGGCGGAATAGTGGATGCTCTCGACGAACTCGTCCAGCTTGTCCTTTTCCGACTCGGACAAGGGCCGCGGCTTCTTGTTGCGGCGCGTTATGTCAATGCCCATATCCATGGTGGCGCGGCTGTGGTGTTGTTTACAGCGAGGGCGCGGGCCGGTGTTGACGAGGGGGAGGGCGAGCACGGCGCACGGCGAATCTAGCGGGGCCCGGACGGGTCAGGCGGTGGGCCGGCTTGGTTGTGCGGACTCACTGGTGGATGCGGTCGCGTGGGCGCAATCGAGAGGCTGGGGCGGAATGTTTGTTGTTGACGGTGAAGCGGCGGCGGAGGGGTAGCGGGGAGGGGTGACAACACGGCGGGCGTCAGGAGCGCGGCGCGTCGAGTAGATTGATGACAATGCACAGGCTCTGGCGGGCGGCGCGACCACGGCGGGCGTCGAGTGGTGTCGACCTCGGGCGCTGGGCACGGGCGGAGTGGATGCGACAGGTGGCTTTCAGCGGCAGCGGGCTCAAGGCGCGGTGATTTGGTTGGAGCGGCGAAGTTGAAAAACATTGCTATGACCTGAGGCGCGGCCCCTTGCCGGCCGCCCCCGGCGTGCCGGCATGACGATCGCTGACGGAGCCTTACTCTCCAGGAAAAGACCAGCGCAACGTCACCGAGCCAAGCTACACTTTGTTTCAATCTCAATGCACCACTTGCGTTAATGCGCGCCAGAAAAGCTTCCTATCTACAATCACTCGACCGCCGCAGCTACCCTGCGCAGTCGTCTCCGCAATTCCACCGCAGTCCCACAGCTTCCAAGGTATATCTTCAGTCTCAATCAAAAGGTCGTAAATGTTCGTAAAAGGAGTGTGAGTGGTGGTGGTGGTGATGGTGGTGGTGGGTATAGTCGCGGATCCTCCGCTGCCATTTCCTGCAGGCGTTCTGGCCCCGACCAGAACGCCGTTGTGTTTCAAGTATGTGTAAAGGAAAGTAGAGAACGAAATTAAAGATATGAACAAGAAGAAATTCGGAAGGTTCCCGACGCACAAGGAGCTGTCTCAACATCCTGGCGAGCCAGACTCCAAGGTGGGGTCCATCACTTGCCTGCAATTAGGCACGTGCACGGAGCGCGGAGAAAGGAAGTTTGGCGTCTCCTCCAATCCCACATCCAGGATCTAAATCCATGTCGTGCTGAGGGTCGGAGTTGGTACCGCTGGCCGCCTCTCGTATGCTGCCGCCATGTAGGGTGCAATCTCGGCCAGGTAATCGGATGCGCAGAATTTTTGCAGACCCTTTTCGAGCATGTACCTTGTGTCCTCGTCCAGTTCGACATCACGGATCACGCCTCCAAGCTCTTCAACAACCTCGTTCAGCTGCTCCAGCTCCCGTCCAAAAGGATGGTTCGGCTCCACACTGCCAGAGCTCTTGAACATGTCAACCGACGAACGCTGTTCTTGGAGAGAGGAGCTGCGGCTGTGGAGACTGTTAGGAGGGCCCATATTGCGAATTGATCTCTTGCGTGCCATAACTTCGTGCGCCTCTTTACTGTGCGATCGTGCACGCTGCGGCACCGAAGGAATGGCTTCCTGCGCCTTGCGACTGGAATCGTGAGCGGCCCGGATGCTGTCAATGGATCGCTTGGTCTCAAGAGTGCGCTTGGTCGAGCTGATATCGAAAGACCTCTTGGAATCCAAGGAGCGCTTTGACTGCATGTTATCCATAGAGCGCTTCGACTCCAAGGGCCGCTTAACCTGCTCCATACTCGGGCGGGACGTGGGTTTGGAGTTCGATACTGAGCCAGACGCAGAGCGGGGCGTGTGAGACCGCTCGGGTGCGGCCTTTCTAGCGGAATCGAAAAAGCCAGTCAAGTGATTGGTCTCGGGAGAAGTGGGGAGAGAATCGAGGGAAGAAGCATCCGTGGAGACGCCGCGAGAGCCACTAGAAGTTGAGCTGCGATCCGATTCCTCCGAGTGCGAGGTGAGGTGAGATTCGGCGGGAATTTGGCGCAATCCAGGAATATCGGGAGCGTTGTAGGACAGCATGTTCGTGGTTGAGATGAGATTGACCGGCCCAGAAATCTGGACGCGGTTGATAGAAGGGTTGCTGGACTTCTTCATACTGAATGCGCGCGAAGGTGCAGTGACGACCTTTTCAGGTTTCTTTGCCCGCCGAGTGGTGAGCGACCGGGAAATAAAATCAGTCATGGTGACGGCGGCGGATGCAGTATTTGACAGTTGATGTCACACAATTGTCAAGGCGCGGCAGATGGTCCGTGGAGGGAGTGAAGGAAACAACTGAAGAGGTGAAGCAACCGGCCCCAGAAATGCTCCAAGCGGTTGAGAGCGTTTGCGATCACAGGCGAAGGTGCCGGGCGCTAGTGATGCAAGGCCTGGCAGTCACGATCGTCACAAGCCGACAGGGTGGTGGGCAGTTCGGCGCGTGGTCCAGGTCAGCCGTGCAACCGCGGCTAGGGTCAGAAGATGTGGCAATAATTCCAGAAGCGGGGATGGTGTGTTTCCAAGGCTTCAGAGAGAAGTGTATCGTCGTCGAGCCTGCGGTAAGACGGGTCTGTGGTGGTGGAACGGCGCCGGCTAGCAGCGAAACAATGGTAAGGAAGGTCGGAAACAGCAGAAGTCAAGGAGTGATGGCGTGGGGCCTGAGTGTCTAAGGAGCGGAAGCACCAGGTCACGGCGGTATGTTGGCAAAGAAAGGAAGAAAATGGAGGGAGACGGCAGAGATATGGGGAGAAGGGGGAACTCGCAGCACGAGAAGCGCCGGGCGGGCGTAGGTCAAAAGGTGACGGCAGAGCGTCCAATGATTCAGTGGGCGCGGCACAAGCGTGCGAGATCGCGTCGGCGAGGCAGGCGGCTTAATTGGTCGGCTGCAGGTCAGGCTGTCGGGGCTTTGCCGTTTCGAGCAGGAAACGAAACATGGCTCCTGTCACGAATTTATTGCAATGCGGGCATGGCGGAGTGGGCCCAGATGCCTTCCAACCACCATGCCACCGCCAGGCTCGGGCTCGCCGTGCAGCGCCAAAACGCGCTGCCGGCAGACGTGTTTGCACTCCCGCGATCGCTGCAGCCGTCGCATGGAGTGGATCGTCGTGTCGCACGCACGCCACCGGCACATACGCACGGGTGGGCCGTGAGGCGTGCGATGCGTGCATGAGCGGCTACTGCTGGGCCGTGCCTGGCTTAGCCGCGTCCAGAACAAGCGCTGAATAGCTTTTGCACGTCGCGAGCGTCCCTCGACGCTCTTGGCGCGAGCGAGCAGGGAGCACCACGCGCCCGCGAGACCCTGATAATGGGCCGGGGAGCCTGCCGTCCCGGCGCATTCACGGCAATGAGGTTGGTTGGCAGCGACAAGCCGTTGAGCTGCGAGGTCGGCCGCAGAAGACTGCAGGCTGTTGAAGCATTCGTCCCGCTGCAAGTTGCCGCGAAAAGGCGATTGCATGTACCTCCTCGGACGAGCGCTTCAACATCCCAGCCGTTGGGATACTTTGGACGCTAGCAGAAAAAGCATCTGCGAGCCTGTGAGACGCGTGCAGCAAGTCAACATCCTCCCCAATTTCTGGACCCTCCGGCACGCCGGTCCGCACACTCCCCGCCACACTTGCCTCCCCGCCAAACAAGGCCGCCTGGCAGTGACAACATGACATTTGCTGTTGCGGGCGGAATGCCGGTAGGTCCCCATTTGCTCGGACGCCTTGCCCTGCACCGACAGCGCACTGCTAGCTCCCCGTCCGCATGCTTCCCCTTTCGGCCGCCAGGAATTTGTTTGCGCATTCTCCGCCAGCCAAATGTCCAGCACACTCGTGCAGGTCCATACCACTGCGTGCTAAGCGCCCGAAATGGTCAGTACCGGACCGAACTCGTGCATCTTTGCAACGGCGTTGATCCCAAATCAGACCGTGAAGGTCTCTCGCTAACTGGTGCGCGCCATTACTCGCACGTAGGCCTGCAGCCAGCTGACCTCAAGGTGGAGATAGAGCCAACTCTGCAACACTCGCGCTCATTGTCTGAGCATCGCAACGCCAGACTTGGCACAACTGAATGCATGTTCAGAAGGATCTCGATTTTGCTGGAGCCCCATCCTCCCTAACGTTGTCTTCAAAGTTAGGCCCTCAGCCCTGTGACGCGTCCACTAATGCGCCTCTTGAAACCGCTACAAAGTCTTCCACTCCCTTCACCCCCCTTAACGGTATATTTCGCCGAGGAAACACACCGGCTCGAGAAATTCCGCCGCTCAGAGTCAACTCTTCGCGAGGGAAGCTTTCCTCGGTCGAGAACCACCCTGTCTTTCTCCGAGGTAGCCGTTTGCTGTCGATCTGACCCCTCCCCCAGCATTACTATAGTGGATCGGACGCCTATTACGACTTGACGCACCGTCATGGTACTTTCTACGCTTGCTTCTGGGCGCTACAACCACTGCCGCTACAGTTGGCCGCATTCACCTCGGCCTCGCTTCGATGTGATGCCTGCGCCTTGTGATTGTTTTGCTTCACTCCTCATCCATGGACTCCCAGCCGTCCGGCCCCGCGTCGCTATCGTTGCCTTCCCCATCCTCGCCACTCTCGGACTCGCTGTCCGATTCTTGCACACCAACAAGCCTCTCCCTGACTTCGCCCTCCGCTGGCGCAACCTTGTTGGCAAAAGCACATCGCACCGCTGCGTTGGTTGAGGTGTCCCAAACCTGGACGGAGCCTTTGCTTCCCGCCACGGCCAACCTGAAACCAACTTCCTTGTCAGGCGCGAATGCCGTGGAGAACACTTTGCCAACGCCGAGGTTCCTGGAAACTACCATGCTTGGTCCGGTAGGTTGGACATTCCACAGCTTGACTTCCTTGTCGGTTGAGCCGGTAGCGATGAAGCCCGGTATGACTGGGTTGATGTCGAACGAGGAGATCGATTCGTCGTGTGCCTGGAGGGTCCAGATTGGCTTTGTCTGCGACGGATCTGAGGGAGCCAGGCGAGCGTCGTGGTAGTGGATGACACCATTCTCAGTTGAGACCTAACAGTCATTAGCAAGATTCCTAATCCTGTGACATCAAGACTTACGTAGAAAAAGTTGGGATCATGAGGGTCCCATCTGACTTGCTCAACGTCACTTTCCACTCCCCATCTAGGAGCTTTAGCTTCTGGCGCCCGCATGTCCGCGGCGACTACTGTTCTGTCATAGCTTCCGCTCAAAAGCACGGTTGTCTCAGTGGGGTGCCAGGCTAGAGAACAGACTTTGTCTGTATGATAAGCGTACGACTTCGCACACTTGGTTGTGTTGAGGTCCCAGAGCTTAACTGTCTTATCCGCAGATGAGGAAGCAAGCAAATTGCGATGAGTGCGGTTCGCAGCCAGCGAAAGCACCGCATCGACGTGGTAGCTATCATTGGCCTTCTTGGACTTCTTCTTCTTCTTTTTCTTGGGCTTGTCGCCGTTAGGCATATCCTCGGCACCTTGTCCCAGAATGGCGTTCGGGTACATGCAGTCCACAATGTCCAGATCCCATATTTCAATGTCCGGATCCATGGTACCTACAGCGACGAAGTTGCCCCTCGAGTCCTCTTCAATCGGGCCCTTGCCTACCGGCGTGTTCAACCACTCAACCGTAAGTGGTATGGCCGGGAGCATGATGTCGTGGTGCACATAGAGATTGTCTGCTTCATCTTCGTAGACGTACACCTCCAGGTGCGCCATCTCGTCTTCTATCCGCGCTGCCAGAACCAAGTTGTCGGTGTCAAGAATTTGCAACTCTTCCCTCTCAACATCATCATCGATGTTGTCCGGCATGGTGATGTATGGGTCTTCTTCGTTATTCTCATGGTAGACGAGGGACTTGATGTTGCCGAAGATACCAAGAGGCTCGCCGTCCTTATCGACAGCACCTTCGTCGTCATCGTAGTGCTCCAAATCGTATTCTTTAAGGTCATCGTCGATTTCGCTGCGCAGGTTAGACTCAAATTGCATAATGATCACAGTTTGACGTACATGTCCTCCTTAACGGCAGAGATAGTGGCAGCATTCGATTTTGACCCCTCCTCCTCATCAGCGCTTTTGTTGCCATTCTTCGCGTCGTCCAAATCCTCTTTCGCATCGTCCAACTGCAGGCGGGCAAGCTGGGATATGCGCTCGAACTCATCATCGTCGAAGATATATTTTTGAGGAAAAGGTGCCGCAAAGCCGCGCGGCACCCACGTGGTTGCGGTGATCATAGACATGTTGAATACGTCTTGGAGAGGAAGCATGACATGTAGCAATACTTTTTTTTGAGCGTGAGGCGGAAAAGTTGCGAACGGGCCTTCCGCCGAGGTTGCCCCGGCGTGCGGAGGTATCATTTCCGCGTTCACCTCCGCGGCGGAAGCAAACAACCACCAGCGCGCCTGCAACCCGCGGCTCATCCACTCCACGGGCGCCTTCTTCATTCGACCGCCAAAGTAACCATGGACGACTATCAGATTGTGCCCAAGAGGCGAAAGCTTGATTCCTACCAATCGCGCCCCTCCACCGAGCGCCCCGCCCGGCCGCACCAGACGCCGCGCTTCCACGATTCCTCGCGTCCACAGACCCCTCGAACTGCTGGCTATGGCTCCACTCCACGTCAACAGGAGTTCGAGGGACCCGAGCCACAGATCGATGAGGAAGCTGTCATGGCTTTGGATCGGGATTGGTATGGCGGTGAAGAATATGGCGGCCACACCTTGGGTGACGAGACGCACAATCCTTTTGGTGATGACAGCACGTGGCTGGATCAGCAGCGAGAAGCGGCTTTGGCAGAGAAGAAGGTCAACAAGCGTCTGACGGCGCGCCAAATGCAGAAACAGAAGGACGTCGATGCTTGGGAGACGAACCGTATGCTCACATCGGGCGTTGCCCAACGGCGCGACTTCAGTGGCGACTTCGAGGACGATGACGAAGGGACTCGCATTCACCTCTTAGTCCACGATCTTAAGCCCCCCTTTCTGGACGGGCGGAAAGTCTTCACCAAGCAGCTTGAACCCGTCTCGGCTGTCAAGGACCCGCAAAGCGACATGGCGGTCTTCAGCCGCAAGGGGAGCAAGGTCGTGCGCGAAAGAAGGCAGCAAAGGGAGAGACAGCAGCAGGCAAAAGAATCAACCAATATGGCAGGCACAGCCTTGGGAAACATCATGGGCGTTAAAGATGATGATGGGGACAGCGCAGCGCCAGCCGCTCCTGGTCAGCCAGAAGAGCCGGAGAAAAAAGGAGGCAGTCAATTCGCCGAGCACCTGAAGAAGAGCGAGGGCCAGAGCGCCTTCAGCAAAAGCAAGACACTCAGAGAGCAGCGAGAGTATCTGCCGGCTTTTGCTGTTCGCGAAGAGCTTCTCCGAGTTATCCGCGATAACCAGGTCATTATTGTTGTGGGCCAGACAGGTTCTGGTAAGACCACTCAATTGACACAGTTCCTTCACGAAGATGGCTACGGCAAATTTGGCATAATTGGCTGCACCCAGCCAAGACGTGTAGCAGCAATGAGTGTAGCAAAGCGTGTCAGCGAAGAGATGGAAGTCAAGCTTGGTGGGCTCGTTGGATACGCCATCCGTTTCGAAGATTGCACAAGCAACGAAACGGTGATCAAGTACATGACGGATGGCGTTCTGCTTCGAGAGTCTCTGGTTCAGCCGGATCTCGACAAGTATTCCGTCATAATTATGGATGAAGCCCACGAAAGAGCATTGAATACGGATGTTCTGATGGGGTTGATCAAAAAGGTGCTAGCAAGACGCAAGGACTTGAAACTAATCGTTACATCTGCGACCATGAACGCAGAAAGGTTCTCCAGGTTCTACGGCGGTGCCCCTGAATTCTTTATTCCCGGTAGGACTTTCCCTGTCGATATCCAATATTCTCGCTCGCCCTGCGAGGATTACGTCGATAGTGCAGTGAGGCAAGTGCTTGCCATCCACGTCTCGCAGGGCCCCGGAGACATACTGGTCTTCATGACCGGCCAGGAAGATATCGAATGCACCTGCGAGTTAGTTGATGAAAGACTAAAGCAGCTTGTCGATCCTCCAAAGCTCAGTATCCTACCCATCTACAGCCAGATGCCAGCAGATTTACAGGCCAAAATTTTCGAGAAAGCCGCACCCGGAGTCCGAAAGGTCATTGTTGCCACCAACATTGCCGAAACCAGCTTGACTGTCGATGGTATCATGTACGTGGTTGATTCAGGGTTTTCCAAATTGAAAGTGTACAATCCGCGTATGGGCATGGATACGCTACAGATCACGCCCATCTCACAGGCAAATGCGTCTCAACGTGCTGGCCGAGCTGGCCGTACAGGGCCGGGGAAGGCTTTCCACTTGTATACGGAACGCGCTTTCAAGGAAGAGTTCTACGTTCAAACTATTCCTGAGATCCAAAGGACAAATTTATCCAACACTGTTCTACTTCTTAAATCTCTCGGCGTTAAGGACCTGCTCGATTTTGACTTCATGGATCCGCCACCGCAAGAAACAATCTCTACATCACTCTTCGATTTGTGGGCACTCGGCGCCCTCGACAATATCGGCGAATTGACTCCGCTCGGGAGGACAATGACGGCCTTCCCTATGGATCCGCCATTAGCCAAACTCATCATCACTTCACATGAGTATGGCTGCAGCGAAGAGATGCTCACGATCGTGTCAATGTTGTCTGTTCCCAATGTATTCTACCGGCCAAAAGAACGATTGGAAGAAGCAGATGCAGCACGTGAAAAGTTTTGCGTCCCAGAATCAGACCACCTGACGCTCCTCCATGTCTACACGCAGTGGAAAGCTAACAGGTATTCGGATGGCTGGTGTATCAAGCATTTTCTGCACCCAAAAGCATTGCGACGCGCCAAGGAAATTCGCGAGCAGCTGGAAGACATCATAAAACAACAGAAACTGACCCTGACCAGCTGCGGTACGGACTGGGATGTCATTCGGAAATGCATCTGTTCTGGTTACTACCACCAGGCCGCACAGGTGAAAGGCATCGGTGAATACATCAACCTACGAACTAGTGTGACGGTCCAGCTCCACCCAACGAGCGCGTTACACGGTCTCGGAATATTGCCGGATTATGTTGTGTACCACGAGCTCATTCTCACTTCCAAGGAGTATATGTCCTATGTGACGGCTGTTGATCCACACTGGCTTGCGGATCTGGGTGGCGTGTTTTACTCGGTCAAAGAGAAGGGATACTCAGCCCGCGACAAGCGCGTTACCGAAATTGAGTTCAACAGGAAGGCCGAGCTCGAGGCTAAGATGGCGGAGGATAAGGAAAGGGAGGCGCAGAGAGTGGCTAATGAGCAGAAGGCGAAGACAGCAGTCAGGAGGCCGACGACTGCGGTCCGGAGAATTGCAACGCAGGGAGCAGTTCGGAGACCTATGACTCCAAGGTCGGGACGCGGGTTCTAGAGATGAGGCATCTCATGCAGGACGATTAGACAACTAGGATACCCCAATTAGAAGGTTTGAAGAGCGCCTTCTGGCTATGCGTGTACGACGACAGTGAGGCTGCTGCGCGAGGCAAAACACGATGGGCGTGCGTATTTCTCTGCAATCCGACGTCGTTCTGGTCAGGCAATTTCTAGTACATTATTCAGGGTGCATTTCCCCATAATGTTCGGCATCACGTGGCAGTATGGGCACAGTGCGCCGCGCCGGAAGACAGGCATCGCGAAATGTTGAGCGGAGCCGGAGCGATAAGTGAGTGACGGAATCTCACCCGCCCGGCGCGCAAAGAGCGGCGCAGCGTCCCTCAGCTTGCAGCCCTCAACACCAAGATTTGCCCCCGAAACCCCAACTGTGATGCCGACCTGGAGCTGGAGACTGTCATACCGCGCCACCCAACAGACCCAGCAGCTCCTCCTCCGGCGTCGTCCCTCGCCTGCACCGCTGCCCGCGCCGCCGCCCGCCCCATCTCTCGTCCTCCGCCTACAACTGTCGCCATGCCAGCACCGTTCCTTTGCCCACTCCGCCGCCCGTGAGCCCAAGACGGGCTCCGGCACGACCACGCCGGTCCCTGATGAGGCTGCCGCCGTGCGCGCGCGCTCGAAGTCGCCCTTCTATTTCGAGGCTGGGTACGCGCTGTATGCAAAGCGCCCTTCGCGACCGTTCCCACCGCCCTTCCTGTCCTATCCGTCTGGCTCCTTCTCGGACCCGCTGAGCACTCACGACCGCAGCCGCGACCGCCGCAGCTACGTCAATGGCGAGATGATCCGCGGCATTACCAACGGGGACGATGCCGTGCTGGTTAGCGACAACTTTATCGGCGCCAACGACGGCGTGGGGGCCTGGGCGGCCAGGGAGAGGGGTCATGCTGCGTAAGCAGAGCTCATGATATGTGTCTTCTCAGAGAAGAGAGGAAGACTGACAGTATTCGTGCGGTAGACTATGGTCACGTCTCATCCTTCACTTCTGGGCTCTTGAGGCCGAAAAGGACGCCTACGGAGGCGACCACGAACCCAATCCCGTGGAGTACCTGCATAACGCCTTCGAGCAAACAAAGCTCGCTACCTCCGACCCCAATGAATGGTTTGGCACGACAACCGCATGCAGCGCGCTGCTGGGTTCCGACTTGGGCGAGCCACCGCAGCCCACTTTGTACGTGACACAGCTCGGCGACTCGCAAATTCTTGTACTACGTCCCAGAGATCGCGAAATCATATATAAGACCACGGAGCAGTGGCACTGGTTCGACTGCCCTCGCCAACTAGGCACCAACAGTCCGGATACGCCACGAGAGAATGCTGTCATGGACCGAGTGCAGATTGAGGAAGACGACGTCGTGCTCGCCATGTCAGACGGAGTTGTTGATAACTTGTGGGAGCACGAAGTGTTGGACAACGTTGTAGACAGTATGCACAAGTGGGAAAATGGCGAAGCCGACTTCTGGGATGGCGAAGAGAAGAAAGAAAAGTCTCATGCAGATGGGATGCGATATGTTGCGCAAGAACTGGTTAAGGCCGCCCGGACCATTGCGGAAGACCCTTTCGCCGAAAGCCCATACATGGAAAAAGCTGTTGATGAGGGTCTTTCCATTGAAGGAGGTGAGTTTGCAGTAAATGGGCACTCGAGCTGCTGTGCGACTTGACTAAAACTTGATGCAGGTAAACTGGATGACATCAGTGTTGTTGCGGCCGTTTGCAAGCGTAGAAAGTCCTGAGTGACCGTAGAGACCTGAAATTCTGTAATTTGAAGCAACGAGGATCCGTCCGGGCCAGTCGGCGTCACGATTCTCGATCCTGCGGCAGCTGGGCTCAGCCCAACGAGAAAGATCATACTCCGCTCTGGGAGCACCGACAGGTCAGGAACCCTGATGGTTATTCAGAACGCCCGCCTCACGCAGTGTCTTTTGGCGATCTAGGGCCTGGACTGCCCACCAAAGGGTACCAAAGGGCACAAGCTTGCTTCCTGCCCTACCATCTTAATGGTTGCTTTCGCGGACATGCGAAGCATGTGCAAGATACGTTGCGTATGCACTCTCAGCGCTGAGCATGAGGTTGTCCGCTCGGACCTGGAGATATTTTTCTCTACGTGTAAACAGAAAGGCAGGAATCCGGGGTCGATCTTCACTCCTGCTGCTTTCCGGGCGTTTATATAGTGTATACGCTCTCGTAACTGGTTTTTGTTGAGAGGGACCGACTGCGGCGCTTTATCTGCAAATGACACATGGCCTGTGGAACCAAACGTATGATCTCTATGAATCTCGTGTGTCGCGACGGGATAGCATTGGCCGGCACTTGGAGTGCGGCGCAGCTTACGGATGAGAAGCAGATCACAACTTTCCCTGCACACTTATTACAGCCACACAATCAGTACATCTCAGAATAACCGACATGCGCACATCGGTCCGGACCGCTCCTCCGGAACACCTCTGTTCCTATTTTTGGCCCTTCCGAGCACCTCTCCTGCTGCTGAAAGTATGATTTTGCGGCGTTTGGTGGTCGGCGGCTACTGCTACACCCCTGTACACGATTCGAAAGCTGAGAGGCCACTGACGCAGGCATCAGTGCAGCGCGCAGCCACCTACTTGCTCTGCATAGAGTGCAGCGCAGTCGTCTTGAAAACTGCCTCGTTTTCTTCCTTCTCAAGGCAACAACTAGCACAACACCGCTACATTGTATATTCTGGGCGCCTTCATCCCATACGTTTTCTCTCATTTCTTGCTCTTATTCCTGAAATGTTTACATCCCTGATTTACTCCTTACTTCCAAGCTTGTGGGATGGCCTTTGCGGCCAAGCTCCTGCGGAGAACCGCCGAGTAGTTGGCTTCGACAATGAGGAAGATACCGCGACCCATGAGAGGGCTCAAAAACATAGCGCCGCTTTCCCTGTCCAGTCGAATCTAGAGAGACGTGGCCGGGTTCTTTCAGAAGTGCCTGTTTCTGAGCCTGCCTCCGATGACCGGCTCTCGCCACCAGCTGAAGAAGAAGAAGAAGTCAACCTCGACTCGGGAAGCCTTTGTTCTTACTGCCGCACCATCACCATCTCCTCCCTCGCGTCACCATTCGGCCACCCTTTTCACTCTACCTGGTCCGCACTCAAACGTTCAGCGGATGCCGCGCATGGCTGCCCACTCTGTGCTTTCCTCGAGGACTGGACAATAGGGGTCAGGACGGACGATTGGTCGATCGTACCCTATGCTCGCTTCAATGACATAATTCGCGCGTCTGAGTCTGTGAGGAGCCGGTTAGCCCAGTTGACAGAAGGGCGGCTGTGCGCGGTGGAGGTTTTTGAGGGGGCTGGAAAGGGGCTAATTGCTAAGTTCATCAATGAGGACGGAGATGATGGAGAGTGTGTGCAGATGTTGTATATGGGGCTCAGCTTGGGGGAAGTGGTGTCAAGAGGGGAAGACACTGGTGAGTTTGACCTCTTGTGTAGAGAAACTTGGAGAAGCTTTCGTGATGTAGCTTTGGATGTTCACCACCACTTCATCATCAGGCAATGTTTCGGACAGATACGGTATACCAGTGCGAAGGCCGCTTACCTACACCGGGTCGAGTTCTTCGATGCAGACAGCAAAGCATTGGCTCGCTACTTGTGACACCAAGCACGACTGCTGTCAGCCTCCAAAATTGACGGTAGCACAGCGCCAGAGCCCTGCTAGCCGGCTGTTGGATGTGTGGGCATTTGGCGGGCAGGATCTCGATGTGAGATTGGTGGAGGCGTGGAAAGAGCCCATCACTTCGAAGGTATGATCCCACCTTACCCGACTTCGTCAGGGTGGCATTCCTCTTTGCAGGGAATGATTGAGCCTCGCGGGCTTTTCTTGTCGCAGCGGAACCGTAGTGTTATCACGAAAGCGGAGTTTGGGCAGTCACGAATTGTTGCAAGGCTCAGAGCCTTAATCGTTTTGTGTGTTAGGAGCAAGCTCGCATAGATTTTGATTACGATTCACTCATTGTCCATTTATTACAGTATACGGCTCTCAGCCACCGATGGGGTCTAACAAGGACTCCGTTCACGACAACTCAATCCACGTTCTCGCAGCGCACCGAACGCATACCTTTCGGCTCGCTGCCGCTCACGTTCCGCCATGCTGTGGAGGTCACGCGTGAGCTGGGAGCCAGATACCTCTGGATAGACTCGCTATGCATCATCCAAGACGATGCCGAAGACTGGGCGGTCGAATCTGGCCGGATGGGATCTATATACGCGAACAGCTACGTCACGCTAGCTGCCGACTGCAGCGCGTCCAACGAGAGTGGTCTGTTCAATTCCAAGAGCGTATTACAGGATGAGCATCCATTGGGAAGGCATGTTGTGCTGAGCGTTCCTGTGGGAGAGGGGGAAATCTCACGGCATAAACTCTACGTCTCTGATGAACGCGCAGTACCATCGAACCTGGAGCTGAACAGCATTTTCGAAGGGGAAGATGGCCTGGAAGAAGATGAACTTGCGGATAGGAAGCTAGTGACACGTGGCTGGACACTACAGGAAGCTGTCCTGGCACCACGAGTGCTACACTTCACTAGCAAGCAGCTGATCTGGGAATGTCCTGTGCAAGGCTATGTGGCAGAGGACAATTTCTCGGTGAATCTGCGATATATACGGCCGACCTTTACGGAAATCAAGGCCCGCCTACGCTTGAAAGGGGAGGATGGCGCCCACCATAGCGGACAGGATCAACACGGCCGCCGGCGGAATATTATTAAAGCCTGGTACATCGAGCTCATTGAGCTCCATTATGGAAGACGCAGCCTCACGTTTTTAGAAGACAAGCTTCCGGCAATCGCAGGCCTGGCAGCCTGGACAGCGCCCGCGCTGAACTGCGAGTACGTTGCTGGAATGTGGCGGATGGAGCTGGAATGGGGCTTGACGTGGCGCACGCATGAGAGGCGCGTACTGATCGATGCGGGAGAAGCCGGATCCTCTTTGATGGTGAATGGCAGCATGTCTCCAAAGCCGCAGGTCAACAGGCGCCCTCAAGTCTACCTTGGTCCATCTTTTTCCTGGGCTTGCTCTGATAGCCAGGTATCCTGGGATTACGCTCTTGAGACTTTTAAGCGCACTGCAGTTGTGGAGGATGTCCGTACAAAGCTTGATTGCAGCAGCCTCCCTTTCGGCCGCGTCAGAGAGGGGTGTTGGGTACGAATAACTGGGTTTTTGTGTCAGTACACAATAACGCCTTCGCAAGGATGGAACTGTTTCAATTTCGAGAACGGCGGCGTGGTCACAGGCAAAATCCATCTCGACCACTCGTTGACGATAGCAGGCAATGGGGAGATCGAACGGCCGACTGTGGCTTGTCTCGAGCTCGGCCTCGGATCCGGACCAGAGCTTCCATTGGAACAACGGTCTCAAGAGATGCGTAGGTGGTCGTGCCAACTAGTTCTTCTGCCGATCGATGGGATGCCCGACAGCTATACGAGAGTAGGATTTGCGGATTCATGGGAAGTAGGAAGCCCGGAATTTCATGGATACGTGGCTTTGCGGGAGCGACGGACAGTCACGGTCTATTGATA